>OU452238.1:12670252-12971048 GCA_911728455.2 Marthasterias glacialis | reverse complement strand
ATGCACATGTTCGATATTTGTAATGTACAACTTTAATTGTACATGTATGTAAGTGTGTTGACAGGAATTCATTGTATTTTTACACTGATCATTTCCTGGTACAATTCCATACAGGAAGGCGACTAAGGTCACATATTCAACGAATTTCATTTGGAAGTTAACATCCTCCTCTCAGCGAACAGGGAATCAACAAGATCTTTAAAGCTCTGCATTCATGTCAATTCCCAGTTCGACATTTATTTAAATTACACTGCTCATATTTTCACCCTCACATGTGTACCACAATAACCCCAATTATGGTTTTGCTCAGTGAACAGAAAATCAAAAAGATCCATAAAGCTCTGCATTTATTACCAATTCCCAGTTCAACATTTATTTAAATTACACTGCAAATATTTACCTTCACATGTGCACCACAATAAAACCCCCGTCATGGTTTTGCTCAAATAAGTTTTGCCAATCATCATACATTGCAGTCAGTTTGCAGTCATCATGTAATAATCTCTTTTGAGAAACTATCACCTCTCAGAGGAGTCCGTTTGTAGCCTTAATTTCAAGGCTGTCGGATAGTTTTGCTTACTAAACACAACACCAGTCTACCCGAATGTCGTGCAACCCCAGTCGCCCGAAAGACTCGAAAATAGCACACCACGCTCTTACCATGCCCTATTCGTGCAACGCTAGCTCTGCGAGCCCAACCCACCTCAAACAATCACACACACACGGCTTGCGCTGCGCCCACACACAGCTCCCCCAGAGTGCTATCACGGCTCACGTGCTAGGTCTGTGTGTGGGCGCTAGCGGGGTGTGTGTGTGTGAGGGGGGGGGGGGGCTCATGGAGCTACCACCCTTCGAGTGACAAAATGGCTCTGTCAGGAGGCTGGGGTTGCATCACATTCGGGGGACTGGGGTTATGTTTATTACGCTATCGCACAGCCTTGAAACCAAGGCTAGTTTGATATCTTGATACTTTGATCAATGTGCTCTGATTGTCTTCTGGAGAAAATAAGGTATGGGCTCATCATGTATCCATACATGTATGTATGCACCAGCATGACCAGGGACGGAATTCAGTGGAGAGAATGGACTGTGCCAGGCCTGATGCTTCATGGAGGCAATGGAGGCAATCGCCTCCATGCCCTTAGTCATTGCCTTGGTGGCCCTCGAAATATCCCAGTAGAAATTTAAATTTAGGTGGTGCCCTTTACTGAGGAAAAAACTGCCGTGCCCTTATACTGTTATAACAACAAAGTACCCCGCCTGCTGTACTGTAAGCTACTGCCTCCATTGCTCTGATCAAAGCCTTCTGGCATGTCTGGTACCCAATGTTCTAATGGACATTCTGATAATTGCTTATTAATATGGTTTTCTTCTTTCTCTGAATATCACCACCCCTTCTAGAAAAAAAGTTCAGGGCTCAATATCACATAGGAAAAAAAAATTGCTTATCATAGAAAAGTACTGCCGAGAGTAGAAACAGGTTGCCAGCCAAATTGCCATGTCATTCACATTGTTATGACTGGTGCCCTGTTTTTGTTTACGTGAACAACAGAATTTGCATATAGCACCGTTTTCTGCTTTAAAACGGCTTTAGGAAATTGGGGCGTGTACAACTTGTATGGGATTGGGAGACAACAACTTTGGTGTTTAGTTACCTTAGAGTGCTTGTGATCATGTTTAGATACTGTAGATGAAAGGTCCAAACATTCCCACAGTGAGTGACATGGCTCAACCCTAACCTTCCTAAGTCCTCCATAATCCCCCGGAAGATTTGAAGGATTTTGGTTGATTGAGGCACATTCAAAAATCACCAATTGGAGTTGAGGAAGGTCGACGTTTGATACCTGGAGGATTGTGGAGGATTGAGGAAGCATCCTTCAATGAGATCCTGGAGGATTGTGGTGGGTTTAGGCATTATGAAAATTTGCTATGGAGGATTCTGGAGGATTTTGAAGGATTTCGGAGGACAATGAATAATTAGGGAAATTTATTCCTGTATGTGTAATGGTATACTGGGTACATGTGCTTTGTCTTGCAAATTGTACATTTTTATATACAAATGATTCTTTATGCACAAACTTATTTTGGAGGACTTTGAAAGATTGAGGATTATGAAGTATTGAGGAAGGTCCTTAAAAAAATTAAAGCTAGGAAGTTACATGTAGAGTTAATGGAACATTAACCATTAAAACACAACATAACAATTAAAATTCATAGGGCGCTATTCCATCAAGATCATGGCGCACCTGATCGAAATTAACATGGATGGAGGTGAGTCTTAAAAGATTTACGAAACAGAGATACATTGTAAAAGTTCCCTAATGACAGGAGAAAGATTGTTCCAAATCATTGACCCAGCTACACTCAAAGCTTTTTGACCCACAACTTTGTTTGCACGGGGAACATTCAAGTGAGTGATGTCAAGTGTGGACCAAAGAAAACATGGAGGATTGTAATATGACAGTAAAGTGGAAAGATACTGTAGATCAGATCTACATGTACATGTAGGAGTACATTGTACACGTACATGTGTGTAGTTTTGTTCAAGCATTTATAAACAAAAAGCGAAAGTTTAAAATGAATCTGTTTTCTAAGCAGTAGCCAATGAAGTTCCCTGATTATGGGGTAATGTTCTCTCAAGGGTGTGGTACACGGATCTACTAAACAAGCTGCGCACTATTTTATAATCTCTGAACTCCAAATCTTTGCCATATTCAATACGATTAAGAGAGGTCTGAAGCCCCGACTACTGTACATGATGGAAACATCCACTCTCCCCTTCCACTCAATCAAAAAATAAATAAATAATAATAATTTCTAAAGCCTTGTTACAATTTAGAAAGGAAGTACTTGTAACTCTCAGAATTCTGACAACCTTGGACTAAACACCTTTAATCTAATCCTTCAAAATCCATGTGGATCCAACTGCATGTTTTGTTTGAATCTGCACTGGTAAACGGATTATGCTTTCATATGGAATCAGGCATACCACCATCATCAGAGTCCAACAGTTTGGACTAACCATGGTGAAAGAATTTGTTAAAGTGAGGAAGGGTCCTAGTAAATCACTCATGGGAGTGAGGAAGTGTTAAGACAGAGATTTTTAATTTAAATGAAAACCAAACGAACAAGATGCCATGATAATAGCCAATCACAAGAAAACCTTGTGGTTGGTACATGTAACATATAATTTAGGCTACAAGGTAGAATAGCTACATGTACATGTGCATGAAAGCGATATCTAATATCTTGCATAAGAACAAGACATGCGTTTATGACGTCAAAGTCTCAGCAGGATTTTTTTTCTTTTTTTTTCAGGATATGATTCAGTAAAAGACCAGACAATTTAAGTCTGGCATGGGTATCTTAAAAAATAAGCATCTCTAGATTCTAAAAACTTTTACGTTCCTTTTAACATGTTCAGATTTCCTTTTTTAAATCCCATAAGTTCTGACAAGCCCTTCAAGGCCTTAAAGTGGATAATGTACAGACTTGATGAACCCAGCATGCTTTACTGCCGAGTTAATAACAAAAAGAAGCAACACTCCTTTTTGTGTAGACGTCAGTTTTAAAAAAACCATGAATGTGAGTCATCTGATCGCAATATCACTCAATGTGGTTACTTTCAATCTCCCCAAACCACAGCATCATGTTAAGTGGAGGATATGCACCAGGCAACCCTCATCTTTAGAGCCTCTAAGTAAGATATATAACAAACATCCTGCCAAGTCTCCTGGTCAGGTTACTTCTGTAAGGAGCTTTGGAAGATTTAAGTCACTTAGCAGGTTAAGTCATTAAATCCTGTCCTACAAACCCTATTATGGAATCAGAGACGGAGAGAGGTTCAGACTCACCATATCCATTATTGTTAGTGATGACAGGTGGTGATGAGGTTGATGGTCGTCCATTTCTACTTGGAGGGGGAGGGGGCGGTGCTCCGAGACCTAGACTATTGCCAATAATAGAGGGCGGTCTATCCCTCATAGGAGGTGGTGGAGGTGGTGCACTAACCCTCGAGGGTGGTAATGGAGGCGGTCTACTTGATGTAGGCACTGGGGGAGCCATGGTACCAGATGATGGACGAGCTGCATTCCTTGCAGGGGGAGGAGGGGGTGGCGTTGCTGATGGTCTTGATCCATCACTTGTCCTTGGTGGTGGAGGGGGTCTACCACCAGCAGGACCCCTTGAGGGTGGAGGTGGCGGCGGTGCTCCACCAAATGTTGGTCCATTTGTCTGTGAACAATCCTGCATAGGGTCTCGAATAGGAGGAGGGGGTTGCCTGGCGGGAGGGGGAGGCTGTCTGGCTGGGGGAGGGGGATCTCTTGCTGGGGGAGGGGGAGGGGGTGCCATTCTACCCTGTGAAACAGGCCGCCCTGGCGGTGGTGCTGGGGGTCGTCCTGAATTTGGTCTAGGAGGAGCTTGATCTCTCTGTCTACCATTTTGATTACCTCTTCCTGGGGGTGGAGGGGGAGGCATCGACCCAACTGATGGAGGGCGTGGTTTATTTTGTTGAGGAGGCGGGGGAGGTGGTGCACCTCCCGACTGACCTCCAGAGTTGAAACCTCTTGTATTTGAATTGCTTTTATTGTTCATCCACGCCGGTTTACTCTGTGAACTGTTTGAGTCCTCAACTGCAGGTTTACTTTGAAATGGTCGACCTGGGAGCTTCGGGGAAGGGGGTTCTTGCCTTCCAGCATTTTGAAAGGGACTAGCAAGTCGTCCTGGAGCAGGTGCATTCTGACTGTTCCCTGGTCTTGGAGGTTGTGAACCAAATTTCTTAGCATTTCCTAACGCGGGAGCACTGTTACCTATGTGGTTAGCTGATGTCTTGGGTCCTGAAGAGATTGACACAAGAAAATGAGTTTAGTTGTCTTCATGAGTGTCATCTAACAACTTCTAGTACCAAAAAAAACTAGTTCCTAAACAAAAGACTGTTCTCACTAATGTCACATTTCTACAGCAACGCGGGAGGTTCTGCCATGCTGGCGTACTATGCACACATATAGGATACATATACGTATGCATAGTGCCATCCAGCACTGCATTTCATAGCAAATGTTCATGCAGTAAAGAGTGTGCATGACGTATGCATGTAAGAAATCCAGCATGGCAAGTGATAAAATAGTGGTGCCATCTGAGAAGGGTCTTAAGGCCACAATACACACATCTCAGCTGAAGTTGATGAAGTAATTGGAATAATTGAACGGCCTGTAATTCGCCTACCATCTAAATACGGGTTATTTTTAAATACAACTTTATCTTACCTGAACCTGCTGGTAATCTACCAGTTTTCTTGAGTTGTGGTATACCTCCACTGAAAAGACCCCCTCCCATTGGCATCCCACCACCACCACCACCACCACCACCACCACCACCTCCTCCTCCTCCTCCGCCGCCGCCTCCTCCTCCCGGCCTACCTCCTCCACCACCAGTATTCTTTGTATCTGTGAGAGAAAACAAAATAGAGGCCTTGAATTCTGTCCATTCAGATTAAACTGTTAACTACTGTCTGACCATTCAATATCATCAACATCGTTTTAAAAGATATCACAATACAACACTGTTTTGACGAACACACAACCTGTGCAGTTTTGGAAAGTTGGTCAAATTACTAGCAAACGTTATGAAAAGTAACCCCCACCCACAACCCATCCAACAAAATACAGCGACTGCTAACATTAGGGCTAGATAGCGCAGGTGGTAGAGCGCTGGCAGGTGAATCCGGAGGTCGCAGGTTCAAATCCTGTTCTTGTCAATTTGTCTTTGTTCAGCCCAAAATTGAAAAGTATACAGGTGGGTGAGTAGATGTGAATCCCTGTGAATCTCTTTGTTGGTTTCCAACTTCAGAGTACTTGCGGAATGATTAACGATGACAGTCATAAAATTTACTTACTTAAAGTTGGAGCACTCCTATCATTGGTAACAGTCTTTTTCAGTCTGGCTCCTTTATGGATGTCCGTCAGCAATGCTCCTCTTTCTTTCTGGGCCTTTTTGGATGAAGGTGGGGGAGCACTAAAATTGGCAGGGGGAGGGGGTGGGGGCGCCGGAGCCGGCGGGGGTGGGGGAGGCATTGTGGGAGGGAGTGTTTAGATGTACAGAAGCTACAGGTTTCCCAGCCCACTGTAAAATCTGCAGTAAAAAAGTCAAAAAAGAGGCAGAGTCATTAGGACACAATATTCAAAACAGAATGGCTACCCTTGTTTTGTTTTAAGTAATACTAAAGTACATGTACATAGCACTATGAGAACAAGGAAGTACATACAACATCTCTGATTTAAATGATTTTTGTGTGATTTACTGGGGTCCCTTCCTCACTCTCAAGACTCTAATAAACTCCAACATCGTGTACATGAAGTAAATCAACACACAAACTGTCAGACTCTGATTATGGAGGTATGCCAGATCCCACGTAAAAGCAAATCAATTTATTAGTGCAGTCCTCAATCCAACATAATCAAACAAAACATGCAGTTGGATTTCAATGGGTTGGGGATAACTTGGGGGTAGTCAGGGTTAATTTTTATATGTTGGTTTGTAGAATAACCCATTGTACATCAGAGGCTTTACAGTAGACTTCAAGAGAACTTCTATACAGGATTTCCTGTGACAAGCCCCGGAAGAGACTTGCATCAGTCACTCCTCCATCAATATACTCCCCAAGTGCTAGTGCACCATTCTACAAGAACTAAAATAATAGGGAATGGACTAGCACTAATTTAGTACCTTCTAATTTCTAAGATGTTTGATTGAGTTGAATGTAACATCAAATCAGGATAGGAACACTTCTTTAGAATTCTGATTACAGGGGTTGACTGGTATTTTCATGTCTAATAATTTCAATTATTAACAAACTGCGTAGTTCCATTATTCATTTACGTTGGTTAGCGGAAACCCAATGGCCATGATACAAGACTTTCACTTCCTACTTATCAGACAATCCCGTTTCCATATCAAGATGTCAGAGGTTAGAAACACACAGAGAGCAGAGGGTAATAAAGAGGATTGGATCTGATCATGGATCAATGTCCATCAAGAATTCTGTAATCTCTCTGACAACTTATTGGTCATTGAACTGTTCAAGACGCAAACATTCATATGTAAGTGCAGAGTGCAAAACAACACACACATAATAATGTGAGTTAAATTGAATGAGTGTCTAATTTAAATAGAGTGAAACAAATGTTTCTATTGGCTGTTGAATTCCTACATAGTGTGTAACAAATTTTCCCTTTGGCTGATTTTGCTGTGTGCTGTGTGTACTCCTCAAAACCACGGGGTAAACTCGGAACGTTCGGCGCGGTGAAACTTGGTTATTATTTATAATTTACTTGCAATTTTTTTTAAAAGGGTAGCCTCCTTAGATAAACATAAATGAATAATAATAATAATAATAATAATAATAATAATAAAATGTGGATATTTTTGACTGGACAGCCGGACCAGTTGGCAAGGTGTTTCAGCTGGTCCACCACTAAGGTTTCAAATGGTCGGTAAACTTGCTGGAAAATGTAACCAAGAATGCTTTTAATATACACAGTACACTGTAGGCCGTACACTGTAGCTACATTGTACACTGCGACTCAAGGTAACTCAATATTGTACAATGTACAAGTACAATGCATTATACAATGACTGACTTACAATGGTCTGTTAGTCCAATGACAGTAAAGCATTCTCGTTAACTAACAGACTCAGAGGTATACAGTACGTAGTTTGGCTGACACCTACATACATTATATATGTCACATCACACCAAGTTGTTTGGACTTGGACACTCTTGGAATGCCTGATTTGGTGATAAGCACTGGTTGCTTGAGCCAGAGGGCCCTATTCCTTCAGATTCCTTCATTTTGGCAGGCCTGATTGCTTCGTTCTTGAAAGGGCAAGGGCACCAAGCCATTTTTTTTTTTTTTTAGATAAAGGGCACCTGTATGAGGAAATTGTAAATTTCTATTCAAACGTTTGAAGGGCACCAAGGCAATAAGCAGGGGCAACGGAGGCAATTGGATTTTAGAAGGATTTGAGACTGTACGGGTTTTAATGAAAAAATAAATTCAAACATTTGAACAAAATCCAAACTGCTATAGAATGTTTTACAGGAGTTGTTTACGCATTTAAAAATATCTTAACCCTTTACGATCAAAGTCTATCGCATTCTCCAAAGGCAATAATTTATAGGCCTACCTTGTACTAAGAACTTAAGTTGTTGATATCTCTCACTCAGCACACATGGTGCAAAGTACATTTATTGTCAACTGTTTGCTTAGTGACTTGATGGTTGTAAATTTAAACACACAAAAAAGGATAAACATAAAACCTAGTCGCTGTGAACCACCCTCAACTTTATGGTCATGTGAAGGCGATTGTTATTACGCCTTGTTTTTAATGAATCAACAATTTGAATTATCTAAAAGACGGCGAACATTTTCCCTTGTAGAGCTCAACAAAATACTACATCAGTTGCTTTTCATAAATCACTGAGCTCTCAATGTTTCATTCAGGGAACCACAAAACAAGCTCCATCTTTTAAACGCTTTGCTTTGCAAAATTGCTGACACGAAACATACATGTAACACTTGGAAAAAAACAAGTGATAACAATTTTTTGAAGGATATGGTCCATTACATGTACATATGTAAGTTTCCACATTAGATTAACCAATCCACTCACTCGAAACACTCTTTTAAGAATAATTTTGTTAACAACATTGAGCCAGTGCTCACCCTCAACAGTGGTCTGCTGGCCAAACAGTACAGAAAGTTGACACTGCTTGAGGACCAGTCCAAATTCTCTCCAAGTGGTCCGACCGACTACTTCAGTGTTGAAAAGCATTCGTTACTTAATATTAAATATGGACTAGTGAATAAGCTGCGGGTACAGTGAAACTCCATGTATGCTATTCTGGTTCCACTGGCTAAAGTTAAAGGCGAACCCAGCTTGATTCAAACTTTGATGCCTTCAAATGCTTCATAAAGTTCAATGTGTGTGTGTGGCCATGGTGGCAATAACAAAAATGAAACCTCCCCATTTGTGACAGGATTAACATGTTTCCTGACATTACTCCTACACTCTCATCTGTGTTGACTCAATCCTGCACCCTCTTTTTATGGTCTCAACGGCTCAATCAAAACACAGGTTCCCCTACTTAGTTTCTATTGGAATGCGCATGCCTGGATTGCTGCAAGGCATGAAAGAACCCCATCAACAAATACGCCAGTGAAAAACAACCTGTATTAATGCAGTTAAAAGAATTGGCACATTACATGTATGTGTGGAACTCATACAATCAAACCCAACAAAGACAACTTTCAACCCCATACTTTATGCATGATGGACTGACTCATCCACCAAGAAATGAACCATAAAAATGACCTTGCCCAATTCTATACATTTTTCTTTTTATTATAGAGTACACTGTAGTCAACAACAATGTGTAAGAATCCATGTACAGTAAACTGCATTTCTTGGGGATGTTTAGTATTACTCACTACACAAAGTTCACCAACATGATCTGAGTTGTGTACATTAAACTAACACCTGGAGAGAAGACTAATCCTTGACACCTCTTAACTACTTTTTTGTACCGCCTGTTTTTCTTACCACATTTGTCCCTGGAAATTTGAGTCAGGCCCTGTCAAATATTTAGAGCAGTTAAATTTGCAAGACAAATTGTCAGAAACTTTAGTGTTTTTATGCTATTTCAGCCATAACAAACTGACAAAACAAATGCAGAAGGAACAGCAGATGGTGATGTCTAATACATGTACATGTATGTGAACATTTGTTGGGAAATGACGATGTAGCTACAATGTAGATGCTCTTTGTCTTTGCAAGACGCAAGATTTTGCAACCTGACTGACACCATTCACCCATTTAGACTGGATGCCATTTCTACATGTCACACATGTAGATGTTTACCAGATGGTATGAAAACCACAATTTGTGGAACATTTCTGCTTCAATGATCACTTCCAGAATGGAAATAAACAAAAAAGCTGAAGACAATCTTTACTAATTTCACCAAGTGAAAAATAGAAATACATACATTTGTAGTTGTTGCAAACCAACAATGACCTGATGTACATTGTACATGTACACCATTGTGTACTGTATGCACATGTAAACAAGAAAAGGTGGTAGTCAGATAATGGCCGAAAGTTACACACAATTTATTGTTTCCTTATAAATTAATTTGTTTCCTTATTTTGTCTCGTAATGTCTGACGATTCAAGATCATCCACTTTGGTTTCCCGAGCGGTTTATTGCATCGGACTCAAGTTCAGGTGGCTAGACAAGTAGTCATCAGGGTGTGGGTTCGATTCCCGGTCATGACACTTGTGTCCTTGAGCAAGACACTTAACTATGATTGCTTCTCTTCACTCAGGAGTAAATGGGTACCAGTGAGGACAAAGATGGTTCATGAGATTGATGAAATAAAGCTAAAGACAATTGTTAATTTGTGTCCTTATTTTGTCTCGTAATGTCTGACAATTCAAGTCCTCCACTTCGGCTTTAAACCCTTTCAGTCCTGCAACTGGGATATCCCGGTTTACGCAGCGCGCACTCAGATCCCGCTCCCGAAATATCCCAGGTTGCGCGGTCGCCCGACCGGAGTTGCAAAATTAACTGGTATGCTGGTAAACGGTGCGCTGGTCCTATGGGCTGGTTCCGCGTACCAGTTAATTTTGCAGCTCCACCGCCATATTTGTTGCAATACTGTTTGAACGGGATCTGAACAACAGTGAGAATTTATCACTTTTTAACAACTTTTAGTTTGCGGAGTCGATTTTCTGGACCAGTGCAACGTTCAATGAGAGTTGTAAGAACACATAGAGCCTAATTTTGGCAAGATCTGATTTCAAAAAAGAACTGTAGCCATGTAAACGTGAAGGGCAGAAAGTTTCGAATAGGATTTTGTACATGTCACTCTATGACTATGAGGTTCGTGGAGACGATAGCGGAACAAACCTCATAGTTCTAGGAGTAACTTGGACCCTACCAATACCTTGTCTACCTATGCTAGATAATGTCCAAATGTTAAAAAAGCGTTGCTAATGTTGGGTCTAGCTAGTTACCCAGACTACACAAAAGTGGTATCTTACAACTTAATCTATTTTTATTTCCCATAGCAAAACATTAGGCCCCTATAATGTTTTAACTTTAATTTTAGACATATGCAACTAGACCCAGTAACTGGGGCGCTGTACTCCTTTTTTTTTAATTTTGACATTGTCGGTCGTACTAGCACCCCAGAAAAATATGTGTAAGTTGGTTTGAAAAGCTGTTATGGTGAAGAGGATTTAAAACACCTCTAAAAAAGTGGCCAAAATTACGACAAAAACTCAACATCAACAGAATTGCTGGAAAATGGCCACTTTTTTAGAGGTGTTTGAAATCCTCTTCGCCATAACAGCTTTTCAAACCAACTTACACATACTTTTCTGGGGCGCTAGTACGACCGACAATGTCAAAATTTTTAAAAAAGGAGTACAGCGCCCCAGTTACTGAGTCTAATACGCAACAATTGAAAAAGTGGTACTTGGATTACGCATATTCCTGGATTGATGATTTTGAGAAAGGATTAACAGGCCTATAGTTAATACATGTAATATATAAAGCTTTTCTAACTATAAAATTAAAACATGCTAAAGTAAACATTATAAGTCAATCTAGCCCCACTAGTGTGGCAAGGATTTTTGACATCGGTTGAATGCTTAGCCACACGTCCAAGCATATCTATAGATTTGGTGCATGCACTTTTTCTGACTCCATGCATTTTGTATTTTAAGCTGTTTCATTAGCTGTAGCTGTCACGTGAAACAGCCGCTGAATTGTTTTTGCACTCTCGTGACTTCGTGATGGCATTGCATTCTGGGTAATCAAAATGGCCCCGATCGCTAGCCGATATCTATTCGTGTGGAGTAATTTTGAGCCAAATTCAAATGATTATTTGCCCTTAATAAGGTTAGTAACTTCAACAGCCCAAGTACCGGAGGGAAGCTAAGAGGTACGTGGACACATTTAGTTGGTTAAAATCCAGCGCCGCACCCGTTAGGTTTCGATGCGGCGGATTGGGGGACGAGCTGCACAAAAGATAGGCTTGGACGTGTGGCTAAGGATTCAACCAATGTCAAAAATCCTTGCCACACTAGTGGGGCTAAAGTCAATCATGACAACCTCTACAAAAATATAATTTACTTTAAATTACAATTAGGCCCTCAGATAGTCAATATGATCAACAAATGCTAACCCATCTGTTCCCTCCCATTATAAAAATTTATTCCCTTTATCATTGTTTATGTCGTCTTATATAGGAAATATGATATTATGTGAATGACACTGAATAATGACCACAAATCTGAACAAGGTGGCCACCGGTCACCAAACGCCATGCCCAATGCACTACGTCACCAACTGAAAACACCCCCAAAAAACTAAAAAGATTTAAAGAATTTGAAGTCCATTATTCCATTTTGTAAATAAATAAACTTACCTCTAAATATCTCCCGGCGCAGGCTAATTTACCAATCGTATACTGGTTTTCAACATTTTCTAACGATTGTAATTCATAGAAACTATTGGCATTCAAAACGTTTACGGTCTGAACAGAAATAAACCCGGAAATCGCCTGATAGATCAAGTACTTAACGCCAGTAGATAAGGATTTCTGTGCACAAAAACTCAACCAATTGGTTTTGCATGCAGTTCGTGAACTTCCTTGTAGAAAATGGCCGACTGGTGATGTGCACTAGAGGGGGCTTCGATATTGAACAATCATAGCACCCCCAATTATTGGCGGACTTTGATGTAGAATCCATAGAGTAGAGGAACGATCCGCCCATAAACCCCGACAAGATCGCCAGAAATATTGATTACATTGTTGTAAAACAACCTTATGGCAAAAATTATTTGACAGAAACAACAACAATTATCATTTAAATGTTTTTCATGGTTTAAAATTTGACTGTCATGTTTTGCCAGCCACAGTTTAGAGATAAGAGAAATGTGCTATAAAGGATGCATTGTCAAGAGATATGTGACCGGCTTGTTTTGACTATTGGTGGCGCTATTGCAAAAACAAAAATCATAAAACAATAACGTAAACATTGCTGCAAAAAACCAAGACGAAAAATAAAGAAGACAACAAACTGAAAGTGGGCGGCTGATCAATGACATAAGAAATGTTAATTAACATAATTTTGGGAGTTTATATCGACAAGTACAATTTACAGCGTATAGAAAAAAAATTGATGAAGGATGATTGGACGCCGTCCCGGAAAATAACTCTTTCGTTTTTACTTTTTTTGTGGAAACCCTCCCTGCTTTTTAAAGGACGCCCTCAATCCCATACTGACTTCAAGCTTTTTGAAGCGATCTACCATCGTCTCGTTAATTAATGGCTGTTGAACTAACTCGGTGTTTCGACTCAGGCCGTATCCGAATTACTTGGCTACGGCCGTTACACAAGTCAATGGAAATTGGCTTCATCAGCCGCTAGCTAGCGGCTTCAATTCCCTAGGTACACATGTAATTTCCAGAGCTAGCCATAGCCCGTGAATTCGGACGAGACTACCGATCACCAGTAGCGTAGTTTTAATATTAGTTTAACATTTAATTTCTGTCTATTGTTTGTGAAAATGAATCTAAGGATAACAGTACTGTGTGGGTTGGGCATCCTTTGGAAAGTGTTGACTCGGAACTGCAAAGAGATCAGTTGGCTAGCCCAACAATAGACGATAAAAGCAGCAACAGCCGACAGCCAATGGTGTGTACAAAATTATATTAAATCTTCAAAAATCAACGATAATTCATTCCTAGGAGGGTATTATATCAAACTTCGTGAGTAGTCTCTAACTAGGGTAGGACTACAACATTTATGTAAGTTTTATTCCTAAACCCCTTCCTAACTGGAGTGTCCTGCCCCCCCCCCCCCCCCATGTGTACGGGGGGGGGGGGACAAATTTGAAATTTGAAAATCCGGATGGTGCCTACCCTAACATTAATTATAGGCTCTAAGGAAGCTTTGTGCCAAAAACTGTGCTTTTGTCCGCCGTGTCAAGGTACAACTTGACATTTAAAGTCACATGACTAGAGGTTCCATGGGTTGACATGTTTATGTTATTATTGAATTCAATACAATACAATACAATAATTCTATTAGTCATGTTAAAAAGTAAACATGAAATTCTTTTTCCATTCATTTGTGTGATGTCACTTTTCTGGTTCTTATCATGTGCCTATTTTGAACCTAAAATAAAAAAAAATTAAAAAAAATTAAAAAACCTTATTTTGATTCAATCATTCCAGAAGAGTGAGCAATTAGACGGAAGCTGGCTCTTCATCAAAGTCTTCGGGGGAAAATGTTTTGCACACAAATAACCTGTCAATCATACATAACAATCACCACCACCCCCCCCCCCCATCAAACATGAAACCGCCAAATCATGTCTACGAGGTTGCTTGCAAGATTATTTAACTGCAGTACTCAAATTTGAAACAGACTTAGACATAAAATAATTCAAAACGAGAAGAAAAGAAAACTATTAAAAACGGGGAAAGCGCCCGCATTCAACATACACCACTAGGCACCAAGAAAGTCGGTACCATACCAACTCGGTAACAGCCTATTTTTTTTTTACAAACAAACTCGGCAATAGGCAATCTCGGCATTGTTCTTTAATAAAACGCCTTGAAGGCTGGTCAAAAGCTTAAATCAGCGGCGCAGCCTGGGTGGGTAGGAGTCACTTCCCCCACAAATTTCCAGTGCCCCCCCCTGTGCCACTCCCATAAAAAAATGTAGATACATGTAATTCATTAACCATGTAGGCCTAGTCCCTGCACCGCCCGAGGCTGTATAAACAAGAGGTAGGATAGTTGCAAGAACCTTGAATTAAATTAACAGAATCGTAGTTTAAAATAGATGCGTAAAAATGACTAATTGCGTAAAGTTTCGTCCTTTTAATTATCATTGTCATTGCACAGCAGATCAATCCAAGTTCGGAAGTAATAACTCACAAGGGAATAACCGGTAATATTTTATGGCGATTATGTGTTTTTTTTTCATTGAGCAGGTTAATTAAAATAAACTTGATAGTTTTTTTAAGGCTTTACCTGGAATCCTTGCTCAAACTGTGTTATTGCTTAAGGCATCAGTAATTTTAGCATCATGATGATAGAAAATTACCTTTTTATTATAATGATGTCACTCTAAGTGAAGTCTACAGGGAAAAGAGAAAGAAAGCCGAAGAAATCAGGGCTGAAGAAAACTGTTTACATTCTGCATAGATTAAGAAAGATTACAGCCCGCAAGGAAACGAGAAACGGGCAACGAGTTCCACAGTGTGAAAAGAAGTAACCAGTTGGTAAGAGCTAATATTCCATAATCAGAGTTAGCGTCAACATTAGTCAACTGCGAAGGGAAGAAATTAAACATGAGCTATTTTATGAAGTTGATTACCAATTTATGTTTTCCCACAGCACAAGCCCCCCCCCCCAAAAAAAAGAAGAAAAAAAAAAAAAGAGGAAAACTACTTGTACACCTGTGCCTGTTTTGTTTTAAAGTAAAACTACCATTTGTAACACGCATGCAGATGCAGAATTTTTTGAGTATTTGGCCGTAGCGATTTTTTTTTTGATTTTTTTTTTTTAAGAATAAAAATTAGTGGCCGTTTTGGTCTGGGTGCCGAATTTGTATTTGTGCTTGTGCCGAGTTTGTTAATGCCGAGTTTGCTATGGTGCCGAAGTGACCGGATACAAAACAATGGACCGGTGTGCAATATATTTTATACACACTCATTGCAAAAGTCTGCCCCATTTTAAATTGCCTATAATTCAAACATGTGCTATTACAGCCACGGAAAAAAATCTAATTATTAGGCCTACAGTACAATAACAGAGAGATTATGTTACTTCTTTTATATGGTTGGGTACCTCGCTGTCTTCTATCGGAGCTTTACAACGGTCTTCGAATACCCGGGCCTGATAATCAAAATACTGTATTTTATGATAAATTAAATCTTACAGCATGCAATAATTTGTTTGAACTCGTAGTTGTTGAGTTGATTGTACATTGTGTGTTGTTTTGGTCGACTAAAAAATATGAGGGTAACGTACAATGACAAGATCTTGTTAACTCAGTTTTTTCTTAACATAAAAAGATCTTATTTTTAGGCCCCTACTAAGTTTTTATTAAAATAAAAAGAGAGTAACGGACAATGACAATATCTTGTTAACTCAGTTTTTCTTAACATAAAAATATCTTATTTATAGGCCCCAACTAAGTTTTTATTAAAATAAAAATTTAACTCCGTTTCTCTCAAAAATGATTGGGTTTGATATCTCGCCTCATGGTTAAAATCTTCAAACACGAAACAAACACTGCGGCCAGCCAGACTGTCAGCATGGTCACTGTCGATGTAGGTTGGCACTGCGTGAACATGTATTATTCTTGTGAACTGACGCCAGAAATAGAATTGGAAGTCCTTGTTATAATATTTCAGAAAAAAATTTTTGAAGCCAAACTGCATTTTGACAAAAACGTAGACCCCGAAAACGTCAATTAAGCACGGGATGTAGGTATTAGAGATATTACTGAGTTCAAGCCAAGGTCAATAATACCTTTGAATACCCATGGGCGGACAGATGTAGCCTTACCGTTAAATGAAAGTCAAATTACTATCTGATTTTTTTTTTAGACTTCATCAAATCGGAAAGAACTGAGGGGTATCTCTACGGCTTGTTGCTGTATACGGGTAATGACGTCTCTTTCCAAGCTCGACATGTTACCCGATGGGCCGTGTTTCTGATCATGATTTAATGGCAATTGAGATCTATTTATAAAGTATGTCACTTTCAATGAATCACGAGAAATTGAAGGATCGGTGTATAGTTAATTATTAACAAAAGCTGATTGGTAAATCAACATCTGATTGCAAACTATCAACAACAGAGAAAAGACTAGCCTTTACACTTCTTTGCGTATAATCACATTGTAGATGGGTTTAATGTAGTCTTTTATTCAGTCGCTCAATATGAATATTGATTTATTATTAGTGAAAACACGGTACACACCACTATAAAGACCACTGAGTCTGATTAAAACTGAAAGAAAACAATAAGTACGGAAGCTTCATGAGGCCATCCGCGTTCCCATGTATCCAAGCTAAAACAACTCTTGTAAAAAGGCGTCAAATTAACTTGTCATTCCGAGTTCTCCTACCATATTATTAAGACAATCTTTCCGATTTGCTGTATCGTGGTTTCCAAGACCCCGACCATAATCATAAGAGACGCCTGTCTTTATGGGAAATAAATTTTCTATCTAAATTGTACCTCTTTCTCAGATACGTAAGCTCGGAAACATGAAAACGCGGACAGTCACTTTAAGCTTCCGTATAATAAACACGTATCTCCTAAAAGAGTAATACGTAATAAGACTCAAAGAAAACTACGGAAGCCTATTGCCGCCACGTGATTATATAAATCTCACTCTTATCGTGTACGTACACGTCTCAACATATCGTGTACGTACACGACAAGTTATCATGTACGTACACAATAACTATCGTATACGTACACTGTAAGAGTGAGATTGTTTTTATATTCACGTGGCGTCAATACGCTTCCGTAAAGAACATGTTTGATTGTGTTAAATCCTGTTTGTAAGTGATGCCGTTTTGGAGCCGGAAGTGCAGTGTTGCGAATGTTCATGTACATGTACATGTATGTATGCCATTAATGTACGCTGCACTTCCGGCTTCAACAAAACGTCATCACTTAACCAACAGGATAATGGACTGATTATACGAACAAGTTATATTTCAGCCTATGGTAATTTTCTGTGGAGGTTTTCAACGCATTCAACAATGCATCAACATTGTTTTTACCTCGTGAGCCATATACAACATTTCAAGAAACTTTGGAGATTATAAAAGGAGGATGCAGCAAAAAGTAGAAATAAAGGTTTATAATGTTTTTTAGGCATTTCTGTTAGAGGTTTTCACAAAGCATTATTGTTTTTGATCTCCTTGCACGTGACGCCACACGCGTTATAAATGCTTACCTTGCACCGAAGATTGACTAATATCAACAATGCTTCGAGATCTTTTCTATGAAAATTCGACTATGAATATTGGGTAATGGAAATTATGCAGTAAGAAGGTGGAATAGTTTTTGTGTATGGCTTATCGGAGAAAGTCAAGGTCTTGAACCTTCATACGTATTGAATGTTGACCCAGATATTGAATACGTTGAAGTGAGGAGATGCTGAACTGGAGAGGATGTGGAGTGACCTCATTAAGCCAGCTTGTAATTGTTGGCGAATGCATAGTCCGGTGATCCATTATCGTCCCCATTGTAATCTGGCACTGGAAACTATGGTAGCTTTAAAGAGACATCGCACAAATTGACGCCAATATTGCCGTCTATATTAACGATTTGTACCCCCAAGTCGCAAATACTGATGCCAATATTGTTGTAAAAATTCACGTTTTGTACCCCAATTCGCAAATATTTACACCAATATTGCTGTCAATATTCACGATGTTGTCCTTGTCGCAAATCGTGAATATTTGACGGCGATTGGCGTCAATATGTGTGATGTCCCTTTAAAGCCATGAGACAATCATCAAAAACAGGGTTGTCTGATGTCACCAGTCCAATGTTCCCATGGTCCGTGGTCAGTGACGTAACAAAACATTTTCATCGGGGGGGGGGGGACCCCAGTCAGACCGCGTTGGAATAAGACGACTCATGGCTACGGCTATCCCATCGGCTGCAGATGCAACGTTGAAGAATAGTGAACAGGCCCTTTGCAGGGATCTGGCCGTAGCCGCAGCCGAAGTCGTGTCAATTCAGACATGGCTTCACATGCTTTCGCTCAGGTCGTCCTTCGTACTCAAACAGAAGTAATTAAGTGCACAATAACATGAACTACAATCGGAAGTTAAGACAAACCTTGTGACAAGTCTGACATACACTCACTACCTTGATGACCCATTTAAACACACACCGCATTGATTATCCATGTAATTAAGGTAAAAATCATTATACTACCAGCAAATCTATTGTTTTGATTTGAAACCATGGTACAGTTTTTTTGGTTAGTGCATAACCTAGTGATGGTTTTCTTTGTTACTTTACTCAAACAGAATTTAGAGTACTTTTCTCTGTGGTAGTACACACAAATCCAAAGTTTCCAATCTTGAATGAGAAAACTGAAGTTCTTTCTGGCAAGTTTTTGTGAATTCTTAACAATAGGGTGCGCTGTGTTTAGGGTGGGGCGACTTGCTGAAGGGAGCCGACCAGTGGATCGACGAAATTGAAGAAAATCAAGTTCTGAGAAACCATGTTATACAATCCAAAACAACAGCAAAACCCAAGTTAGGAAACAACAACTACAACAACTACTCGTCGTGTGCCCGGCAAAAGGACGTAAGGGAATGTTCCCGGCAAAAGGACGTATAAGTAATTTATTTGGTAAACATGTTGCCATGCAAAAGACATTCTAGAAAGGTTAAATTCAGCGTGGAGAATGTGGAAACGCGTCTTCATGGTAATTCTAGCAAAAAAAACTAACAAAAATGATATATTTTTCATGCCAGGGGCCGTTTTGTTGCTTACGTCCTTTTGTTACTGGGGCAAACTATACGTTATGTTCCCGGCAAAAGGGCGTAAGGCCTTACGCCCTTTTGCCGGGCACACTATACTAAGCTGCAAAACACTTCTTGATTTTAAGAACCGACTTTGAGCAATATACAAGATTGATTTATTGCAGTGTGATGCAACCCACATTATCAGTACGGGTCAATGGTGACAGATCCAAGAGGCGTATAGAGGCCACACTCTATACGTGTTTACTGGAGAGAGTTCTTACGAAACCTCATGTCCGAAATGCTTCTTGCCTTCCAAACAGACTTAGCCATAACTTTATCAGGAACACTCTCTAGGTAATACTGTCTTTCCCTCTGTGGCCCATTAAATTTGACACTTGATGCAAAACTGTAAACAGTTTGTGTTTATTATCTTGAGTCGATCGGTCAAATTTCCAGTCCTAAAGGATTCATTTAATAAGATGACGGAAACATCTCCAAATCCCTCTCCGACTCGTGAAGTGTTTTTCTCCCCAACATGAACGATTTATTGTCGGTCGTAGTACAGACAACTGAATTATAATAAAAACCGGCAACACAACTACTTCTATCGAATGTCATGCATGTGCACGAACAGTTGGTCTTGACTCCTTTTCAGAAATTCTTATAAATAACCATTCAGTACAATTATTACCTCATCGAATGGAGATGCTTAAATATATAATAATGACCTTTTTTTAAAAGTTGGATATCAATGACGATAACAATTGAAACTATGACATAAAATTGGAACGTGAGGTGAGGCGAGGCAGGCACGCGGGAACTCTTTCCGGTCTTTAACGTTCTTCTGCACAGTCAATTATTGGTCGCGCATTTTTGGCTAAACTTCACCTTCAGCTGTCTCTTTGTCATTGTATTTTGAATAAAATACCAGCTTCGTTTTTTGTTTTACAATTTTAAGATTCAATTCTTTATATGGTTACGCTTTACCATCGTTTTAGCATGCGTGCGTAGTACAATAATGGTGACGAGTAATCTACATTGCAAAAAGACGGTACGTGTTACTCTATATGCCTTCATGAAAGTGCATCAAATCTACATAAAATGCTTCAATTGAATGATGAAAACTTGATCAGATATTATAGTTGACCCAGTTCATAGAAAACGGTCAGTGCATAATAAAGTGCTTACAACACATTGGTGTATAGGCCAAAACAACAATAATCTTCTTTACCACCGATGCAAAAATTAACATCTATAGACTTTTATCATGGTGCGGCCATCTTGATTTTCTCCCATTCAAACCAATGTAACCAAACCGGGGCTGGAAGGGGTTCCTTTTTCCTTTTTGCATTAGCATATATTACTGTTATTGGTTGCAGGGAACATGACCAAGATGGTTGGAGCATGATAAAGGTCTATAACAATGGTCGCGGTACCCGCTGCTAATAGGATTCGAACTGCCTCTATGCCCGGCAATCTCGGTAGTCTAGTTGGTAAGACATCTGCTCTAGAATTGTAGGGATTGTGGGTTCGAATCCCATCCGAGCATTATGTCTGTGGATTTTTTTCACAACACTCGGGAAAGTATTCAATATACAGTCTTTAAAACAATCGGTGTATGGGTAAAAACACAAATAATGATAAAGTATTAACAGGTTGAATATTCATAAACTTTCATAACGAGATCGAGGACGAGTTGATGACGCATTTACATAACACTAGCAGCTTGCAGCGGAGGGGTTGGCATATTGAGTTGAGGATAAGTAGCACGGATGTTGCTGAAGAACAATGCATTGATAAGGCTCATCTGGGATAATCCATTCTCGATCCCTTTAACATTCGATACGTCATTCACCCGGTTTGATTGCCGCTTAAACAGTTCCTTCACTGCCCGCCTAAACTTTTGATTTTTGAAAGTGTAGATGATGGGGTTCGCGCAGGAGTTTACGAAAGCAAGGAGAAAGAACGCTTGGTAGACGTCACTCGCAAGATATTCTGGGTAAGTATATCCAAGGTTATAGACAAGAAACATGATTTGATCTCCAGACCAGCACACGATAAAAGTCACAACTACTGTAAGTAACATTTCGATGACTTTGCGTCGGGTGTTCAGGAGTGAGTAGGCGGGGCTGTTGGGCGATTCGTTCCGAGATAAAAGGGTTCTGGCATGCGCCCTCAACGCGCGTATTGCCAAAACATGAGTGATGACCATAATGATCATGGGGATGAAGTACTCGACAATGAAAAGTCCTGCCCCTACAAAACGTTGGTATGCTGGGCTAGAATAAGCTGGGATGCAGCTTTCCGTCACTGGGTCAATGTCCACGCAATACACGTTGAAACTGTTGAGAACCAGGGATATCAGCCATATTAAAACAAGCACAAGCCTTGCCCGTTTACCAGCGAAGATCGTCCTGTACCGGATGGGATATACGATCGCAAGATACCTCTCAATCGACACTAGAGTCAGAGTAAAGATAGAAGCTACGATAGAGACCCAAAGTATGACGTCAGTATTGACAACTCTACAATAAAGCTGTCCAGATAAGTTCTGATCTACTTTACTCAATTTTGGTCGAGGGACGATACAAATTGATGTAATCAGATCAGCACAAGCTAAGTTCAAAATGAAGGTATCGGTTGCGTTTCGAGGTGCACGGCTCCCACCGTTCCTTCCAGCACCCCGCTTCCGGGCATACACAACAATGACAATAGAGTTACCAATGATGCCAATCACAGCGAAGATCAGTGGGAGAATGCTCTTCCAATTCCAGACGATCGGATCTATAACGACTGCCATGATGCGGGCAGGGAGATGACGAATGAACTACGACAACAAACAAACGCCATATTGTGTCATCTGAAGGAAAGAAAACAAAACTGATAAAACGTTCAGCATTTTAAACACCTCTAAGCAACTGGTTACAGCACTTGGTGCATCATACACCAGGCAAGTCTCGTGCATAATTCGAATATCTTTTCGGAACCTCCACGTCGTTGCCTTATCATGGTGAAGGGAACAAATCTGCGCATGTTCACTCGCGAGACTTGTAGAGCCCAATTGTCACAGTTTGCGTATAACATAACTGTAATCAATTCAAGTTAAGACCATTTGTTTTTTATAACTATATAGTCGCTAAAGCATCCTCATGGCAAAATCACACCAACTTTTGAAATGAAAACAATGAAGAAATTTCAGTTTTATAGACGGATCTGGAAGGGAAACCCCAAATAAGAAAAAAAAAACACGCAGTCGAGTATCAGGGACTGAAAACCCAATCCACATGCAAGGCCGGGAATCAAACCGGGGTCCACAGAGGTGATGAAGAAAGAAAAAAAAAAACACAGCGAAGAAAACACTGTGCCAACCTGAATGCCATGATCAGAACATGATTAGAAGTTGATTTACACCACCAGGCGGCCCAATTCCATGCCGCTGGTTAGCGAAAAATGCTGCGCTTACGGCACCCTGTAAAGTGCGCACTTGTGTGGGCCGTGGCATCCCGTAGGCGCAGAATTCCACGGTTAGCAGAGGGCATGAAATTGGGCCCAGTTCTTTTCAGATGACAACTCATGGGGAGATTTTTTTTCATATGCCTGTAAACCCTAGGAATTAGAATGGAATTAGATCACAACTTCAAGGGAAAATAGACATTCTTTATGCATCGTTTGTTATTGATACGGACAGGAGTTGAACAAAGCTCCTCTGGGTGGAATAAATTGTTCTTACAGTATACTGATGAATCCACAAATCACTCAGCCATCGGCGAAACTAGAGTAAAATATTTAGGGGGCCACAACGGGGTGCACCATTTTTGTCTAGGGGGCCACTTCTGGCCAATTAAAAATGTTCACTTTTCCTATACCAGCCCCTTTTCAGCGCTCTTGTTATGCCGTTTACTATTTTTTTTTATAAGATAATCTGACATGGAGGTAAAAACAAATACACTGTCTGCGTCTAACTAGAAAATAGTTTACAAAAAACATTGTTTGCATGAAAGCCTACAAAATGTAACATTTTACTATGATAATTTTTAATTAAGTCCACATTTTAAACGGGGGGCAACCGGGGATGGGGTGGGCAAGGACATCAATGGGGGGGGCACGTTCCTTAGTTACGCAACTGCGTTTAGCGAGTCCAACTGTTACTTCAAACTGATTTTGATTCATAATTATTGGGATTTTGTTTCGAATCTCAAGCAACTTCTTTATGACTTGAACCAATTTCACCAAAACCAACGAGGTTTCAATTTATCTTCAATAAGAAAATTTTAGTCGTAGAAAAGGTTTCGACTATATAAAAAAAGATCACATTATGAACCATTTTTCGTCGTCAACAGAAATGACAAGGAGGCAAATATCAAATCGTTGTCACTACGACGGCCCTTTCAGACTTGAAATAACTCAATAAAAATGTTTTTATTAAGTTACTTATCAATCTAAATTGAAGGAATCCTAATCGAATAAGGTTGTCACTCTATGTACTGGGTAAAGAAGTAATTTTTTTATGTGGTCAATACGGTTTAACACGTCATTCTGGTTCAAAACGCAAAATATTACCCCCCCCCCAAAAAAAAAAAAAAAAAAAAAAAAGACAAGAACAAAAAATTACTATTAAAGCCCATCCCTCCAAACATGCGGGAGAATATTTATCAAATTTTAAAGTCTGGTAACTTGTCTCTTTCCTCTTGGTACCCGGTAATAAGATTGAACATTTAGGGTTGAACATTTGCCCACATGACAATTGATTTATTTCCCTTTCAATGAATGCATGTTCACTGACATTTTTTCCAGAGTAAAATGCTTCATTTCATTAGAAGCGACAACGACATTGCTCGGAGAGATTTGATTAGTTTCTGCAAGTCGATGGTTGCTCTGACACCCATCACTCCGCCGAGTTAAAGCCTTGGTGAACACAACTGAAGAAAGTGACATTGAAATTCAACTTACTGTATGTATGCTTCTTGCGTGGGGGGCTTTAGATCCGCACCGCCTTGCCTCTAAGACTTCGGAGTAGAAAACTTAATAGGCCTAGTTCTTGTCCACCCAACATGAAATCATCCTTTATATATCTTACGAATGGCCACAGAGTGGAAATAAAGACGTTTACACAGAGAGCTTCGTCTTTGAGAGATCACAGTACTCATCGCTTACCATGGCAACCACTAAGGATAAAATCCTTCCCGCATTCTACGTCAATACCGGTACCCCTCAAATGAAGCGTTTGATGATACGAAGAGGGTGTCATCCGTGAATTACAGCATTATCCCTGATTGGTTGCTGTATGCCTCGTGACGTTTTGGCAGCAGATGATTGGTTGGCTGAGATATCTGATGTGACATGTTCGAGCACACATGGATAGCGATCATATCGAGACAATCTACGAGAGATGTATCTAGGTATGGAGTTTTTTACGGCTAATTAATAAGCTCGTATTACATCTCCAGTATCACCATGTCGACTCTGGCCACGCGACAATGAATCTCGACAATCTTGAGCATACAAACCACGCGGGCTGGATATCACACTCGAGTGCGGGAATAACTTTACGTGAGTTACCTATACATACAAATTGCGGGCTTCGAAAGCTCGTAAAGATGGTCGAATAATAATAAAGTCTAATATGTAATTTTTTTTACAAGTTACAGGATTGCTGCATGCACGGACGCATCGTCTATAGTAATACTAAAACAAAGTAAAACAGCTGGGTCAAAAAGGCTCTGAAGTTCACAAAGCAAAGCCAAAATGAATAGTCTTCACTTAATACGCAATTTGACTAAACTGCGTTGAGCTTGCACAATACAACCACCGACCTAGTTCGCCTGAGGGTCCGGCATGGGCACGTACCATAAGGGCCACATGAGAAACATTTCCGCTTTCAAAACCAATCAGTAACGTCAGCTGGGTCAACGGTCATCTTCGCACCGAGTATAGCAATTTTTTACTTGTAACTGTAGATTCTGAGACAACACTCCCGTGAAAAGTAATTAAGCTCATGAATTCCATCTCCAGACGGACTGCACTGTTTTTATTTGTATGTAATCATTTGTATGAGACAGCGCCCTCTTGTGTTCAGAATTGTTTATTAATTATTTGAAAGCCGTATGTTTTCCGATGTAGTCGATTAATTGCAATCAGGGTGCGTAATCTATATGCCTCCATGTCAGATTGGCTCAGCTTAAACACAATAACTCAATTACATGAAATACAATGAATTCCCTTGTCTCAATTCAAAGTTATTTGGACAGTGTTTCTCGAAGACTGACAGCTAAAAAGATGACCAAACAAACACACACACATCAAGTGAAGTGCGACCTGTGCGTGATCTCTCCCCAAACACGGGGTCCTCCCAGGAAGACAAACCTCTCAGAACCTTGTTGATTTGTGATCAAATTTCCCCTCCAGTTTGCTGAAATCTGTGTTAAATATTAACTTGAATAATAACATCGCGTACTTATTTTAAAAGCGTGCGGTGTTTAAAAACATGGCACAGATATTTTACATTTGTATTTTCCGAGGGTCCACGTGGGAGGCGACAGGAACTGTAGACAAAAAAATAAGAGATTTAAAAAAAGAAATGGGAAAAGAGTATTTTGATGACTCAAGATATGGTTACATCGCAAAGATCTTGATGACGTCTCGACAAATCCATGGGCAGAAAATCGGGAATTGGGATCAAGTTTGGAGGGTACTTCAGTGCTGATGTTTACGGGGAAGAAAATGGAGAAATGATGACAGTCAATTAGGGATCTAATTGCCAAGTAAACAGGTAATTTGTCTCTTTAGAGTTTTCGATTGAAATTACGCTCTTCGATTGAAACTAGGGACAAACTGCACAATATGTTGTCCCTGGCTTCGATCGAAGAGAGTGATTGTCAATGTATAATAAGAGTGATTTTCAATCTAACTAAATCGGCATAGCTTTATTCATATTGACTTACAACCAATTGTCGATATCTCTGAATGTGTAAATCAATAGTGGTTATACATTGAACAAAGTATTCAGATGTTGTGTATGCATACTAGTAAATCTGCTTCTTGGTGAATAGCCAAATAACTTTTTTCCTCCTGAAGGTGGCGACTGTTTTAATTGGAACATTTTTATCTATCAAACCAAAAGTCAACACCTTTGACCCATTAAAATTGACACAATCATGTCACACAGATTCATTGTGATGTCGGTTAATCATTTTAAACCAGAACGAGTCTTAAGTCTCAAAATTGTAGGCGGTTACCAGTAACCTCATCCACATTGAGTTTGTATACTGTATGATATAGGTTACTCGACCATGACAGCTCCATATTATTATTGTATACAGTGTCTCCTTAGAGTCAATTTGAGTCTCGCCCGGGTAGCTATACGAGTTCGAGTCAACATTGTGTCAGCGTGCATCCATATTTAATTTATTGCATTGGGTTGTTTGCATTTAGCTGTCACGACAGTGTTTTGACAAGTCTTCAAATAAAGGTATGGATTGTGCCAAACCGTGCAGCGACTCGTGTATTAACCATCCTCTGGGAATGAAGAGGAGTTGTGAGAGTCAGTCTCGTTGTGGCTAAATTGAAGAGAATGTTAAATCATAGAAGCTCATGTTATAGGCGGTGTACCGAATACAGGCCCGTGGAATTCACACAGCCTGCGCTATGATTAGTTGAACGCCCTCATGTGTTACAAAAAACAGCCTTGTTTATAAGAAAGGTGCACCCATAGAGTTATATAAGAACTAGAGGGAGCACTTGCGATGCCACGCACGGAACTCCACTGACTCACCATGGGCGAAAATCCCTGTTGCGTACAAATGTCCACTTAGAAAATGGTTGCTGTGTGAACGGATGAGTAACCAGTGTAAATGAATGGTCCGCGCCATTTACTCAAAGGTAAAAAATGCTCCTTGTCGGGCCGTGTCGCATAGTTTGTACGCCCTCTAGTTCTTATATAGAACTCTAAGGGCGCACCCGACTGAAGCTGAAACTAAGGTTCCCAAACCAACCAATGCTAAAAGCTAATATTCAAATCCACGCAAAACGTATTCAACAGACTCTCAGCCTCTTGAAATTAAATCAAAACTGTTTACTGACAACTAAATTTCTTTTTCCTTTTCATTTTTGATCGGTTAGTCGTTTTTGAGCTGTGCCCTTCCATATTGAAAACACCCCTAAAATGGGGGGAAACGGACCAGACTCCAGCTTGGAAAAGGGGCCCTATACGCTCGTGAGCAAAATGGTGTAATTGTTCAGGGCCTATAGTACTGCCCAAAATGCCCCAGGATGAAAGTGAACAGCCCCATAGCACAATGGGCAATTTTTCAACAATCTCTAAGAACCATGACATACACATTGTTGATTTAAAGAAAAGGTTATGACTTTACAAACTATCCATGAGGCTTGTGAGACACTCGGAGAGATTGGTGGATGAACGGGCAAAAAAATTCATCCAAAAATTGAACAGCGCGCCCTCATGCGATTTGGATGGCGACGGTAGCTTGGAAACCTTGCGATTATTAGTGTGTACTGCCTATAGCCAATGTCCAAACCAGTATCAGGATTCAGCGAAAATACTATGATGTACAAAGTCCAAAATAAGACGGGGTCACAACGAGAAACTCACTCGTCTTAGATCTCAAGACATTTGGCGCTCTTTCGGGATAAAAATCAATCATGTTCGGCAAAGGGTGACGTTTATACTGATATACCATGTATCGATTGCATTCTACGGTGCCATAACACGAGGCGCGTTGCACATAGCAATGGATATATTTGCACCATGTAACTTTTGACATGGCATGTTTACAAGAGCCATAGAGCCTGCCTGGAGTGCCTGCACGCAAGATGGAAGAAAATAAAAGAAAACAGTAAAAATAAAATAAGAAGACTGTACCGTAAGATTTTATGAACTTTTGATGCAAAGAAAGGGGGCTTATCTCAAAACTTGTTCACTGTTATTTTTTAACATAATTATAAGGTTTTATGTGGCAATTACGATAACAATTCTCATGAGCATTGCATGCCCACCAGGAAACACCCTTTAATGCTCAAGATCACTCCATGATATAAACAAGGTGACAATGTCATTTATATAGTCTGTTGACAATAATGTCATGATGCGCTCATTTCAAAATGTATAATGTACTCGAATGCATTATAGCATGTTTTGATTGTATTAACTATTAAAGTGCCTATAAAACCAAGACATTCTTGCTATTCCTTTCACATCTATGTTACGGTTTGACTTATGTACTCCACTATTACTTGGCAACAACTCAGAAAGAATACCAAAGATACACAACGAGAAAACTTATTAACTTATTGTTTACTGGTAATGTTCTTCAGCTGAATGCCACAAGCAGCCCGGTCTACAGTTGTTTCGAGTGACAAGGTAGTTTCCAAACTCTTAGGGTAGTTGGAAACATGAAGATCGAAGGGAGTTGTCAATGGAACGATCCACTATGTGGATGACATCTAAGAGGTGCAAGGAGTATTTTGTTGCTGTGGAAGTTTGCCTTCACTCGTGTGGAATGGTGATGATAGACTTGCGTTCGATTGACGCGATCGCGTCTGTTTTGAACTGCATCTGTACTTCTACAGTCAGGCAGCTTAGCGAATGGATGTGAACACTCCGGACAAAAGCACTACATTTTTTCCCACATAGTACTTATTACCAAAGCTTTGCTTTTTTGATAGGGACCACTTCCCCAAGACATGTGGCGGCCATCTTGGATTTTCAAGATGGCCGCCATTTAAACACCCATATCATTTTACCAATATCTCAGCTTCGAAGTCACTTAGGATCACAATTTTGGTGTCCAAAGATACATTTGTATGAGTCAAGGAATACAATTGTATCATTTTATAGAAGAACAGCAGATGTGTATTTCTTTTATAAATACAAAATATCAAGATGGCTGCCATGGGGAGTATAAATCTGTATTTTGACTCATAATATCAACACCTAATCACTTTCTGGACCAAGGAATACAACTTGATCATTTTTTGTATAAGAAGCGTTCAATTGTTTTTAACTGACATAAAAAAATAAGTGACACATACCACCGACAGGAAGTTTACAGTCATCTAATTAGGCCGTGTCCGAATGGGAGACTTTTGAGACGATAGTGGGCGTCCCACAGACAGGTCCTTTTCCATTGTTTTCATCGCTGAGAACAATGGAAAAGGACCGGTCTGTGGGACGCCCGCTTCCGTCTCAAAAGTCTCCCATTAGCGGCTGTGGCTGGATCATCACGAGATCATGCTCTAAAGCATAGGACGCCCGTGGCAACAGCCGCAGCCGCCAATTCCGTTCAACTAATCAGTGCAAAAGACTGATCCATTAAGCCCCGCCCTTGCTGAATTAACCAATCACAGACGTGATTGCGCAACCAAAAGTCCGACACAAGTCCAACAAACACGTTAGTGTATATGGCACGCGTGCACAGCGGGCGGGGCTTAATGGACGGTTTATTTCACTGTCAAAATGACACGTGCTCATCCGTTAAGGTTTAACGCGAATGCACCGCAGTGTCTTAAACCTTGATGAAACGTCAAGATGAATATTGGTGTAATTGAGGAAAATAATTATCTGGTGTGAGAATGCCTTGTTACTCTGGTACGTCATTGTGTTTCATTTTTAGATGTGCAATTCTGTAATCACTTTTTCCGAAAAACTGAATGCTTCTAAAACGAAAGTTCATCACCCATCAATGAGTTCAGCTATAAGCAACAACGACTGTACCTTTTAGCAGAGTAACTCCTTTGACGAGACAAAGTTGGTCGTGTCCTCGACAGAGAGGAGGAGTAAACACTTGGATGTATCTCCTCATGACGATACAGGAATGTCCTGGGGGTGTGATTGATTAATGAGTTACTTCAAACACGAACTTGCAATCTTTGGATAGATAGTGTCCAACAATGAACTCAGTAAAGTGAAGACACGGGTCTATCACTATCTGCTTTAGATAGCCTTTACGGAACCCACTAAGGGGCGGATCTAAAGGAGCTATGGGGGATTGTACACACGAAAGAAAACATGTAAAAGGAAAGGTTTCATTATTTGTTTGTTTGTTTGTTTGTTTGTTTGTTTGTTTGTTTGTTTGTTTGTTTGTTTGTTTGTTTGTTTGTTTGTTTGTTTGTTGGGTTGTTTGTTTGTTTGTTTGTTTGTTTGTTTGTTTGTTTGTTTGTTTGTTTGTTTGTTTGTTTGTTTGTTTGTTTGTTTGTTTGTTTGTTTGTTTGTTTGTTTGTTTGTTTGTTTGTTTGTTTGTTTGTTTGTTTGTTTGTTTGTTTGTTTGTTTGTTTGTTTGTTTGTTTGTTTGTTTGTTTGTTTGTTTGTTTGTTTGGTTGTTTGTTTGCTTGTTTGCTTGTTTGTTTTGTGGGGCGGCCATGGTTGGGGTGGGGTGTGTCTATTCTCTTTGCCAACCTTCTATAGACCGATTGCGCGACCAATGATTACATGTCATCACGTGACCTGTAGTGGGTACTACGTCATCTCAGCTGATGGCAAACTACGTGCAAATACATGCTGTGACCAACAGAGTCACACCACCAGTCGGCTTTTGGTAATAATAACACAATTACTAAGCCCTTTATTGCGACATTGATTTTAAACGCATTAATGTTTCATAAACTACCAGTACTCTGCTACAAAATAGGTTATTTTGAGTTATGCACTACCAGCGTCAGACGACGATGTAGCAACCTGCCTGTTGTTTTGTTTGTAATGTAGGCTAAATCACCGTAGGACAAAGGAATCACACAGTTTTGGAAAGCATTTTCTTTGGATGATTTCAGCTTCAAAACTGTGAAATTCTTGTGTTGAAAAGTGCGTGATCGCAATAGCCTGGCCCAAACGTTCCGTCGTAACCAGTAAAGCAGCGCTCGACTAACAAAACCATCCCATGAATATGAAATAATTTAGCAGTCACAGCTGGCAAAAAGATCATTTCGGCTCAAAATACACTTTCATTAAAAGCTGTAAAAAAAACTGTAAAGGCCCGATCTACAACACGAGTGGTTTGCAAATAACCGAGATTTATTGACTGTTTGATGTGTGTGTTCACTGCATCATGTGATATACCACGCACCAAAAGTCAAATACATTAACTAATTAACTGGGTGGAGGGTCCAGTGTGATCATTGAAAAAGGATTGAAGTTCACCTTTTGCACCTTCAAAGAAGGGTAGCCATTTTGTCTTACGTTCACGCCATTGTGCAGGACCATTATAGTAAGGTTGACAATCAGAATAGTCTGGCATCTGGTTCTGAGCTCCATAGAACTCTATGGTAGCTCCGACAATGTGACAACTTAATTGTAGTTTCAAAATTCAAGCGTATGCCGCTTAAGGGCACCAGGCTTACCCACTAATGTCCTGTGTAGGCTTTCTCCTTGTTCTTGCGTTTCGCCACAATACATAATCTGGGATTATATGCACCAGTAATGTAGCCAAGACACTAAGTAAACTGCTGGTTAACGAACCTGTGCTATTTTGGCTCCAGTTTAAAAAGCTCCAAGTATAACTTATTGGGCCTTTCGTGAGTGGTATACGGCCAATATCTAGTCTTCTTTCTGTCACCGCTAGAGGGCTGGAATGCGTCATCGATTTTTGTCTTCTTTATTTCGATTCTTGCCCAAGCTGTAATGGACTTTAGAATGTCTCGGTATTGCATTCTTACCGACTGGATCTCAATGTTAGAACTTTGCGTTTTTTTAATTTCCCCTTTCATGTTTAAACTTGTTGTAAAATAAATGTTGGCCCAAACATGCCAATGTAAATTGACTGTATTTCCAGAGAAAACGCAAAGAATGACTTGCCTGTGTTTAATTCATTGCGGGGAATTCTTGACATGCTTCGTCTACGTTTCTTTTTACTTAACTTTCTTTGGGTGGAAATAGATAGAACCCTATCTACATTTATCCGTCAAATTTCATTTCCATGCGTTGCCACAACAAATTTATAAGATAAAAGGCTCCAGTCCTGAGCCTTAAAGTGTCATCCAACGAGACTTGACAGGTTGCATTTTATTAAAATAAAAAAGTAAACAACACTTTCTTCTTTGTAATGTATTTTATTACTATCATTTGTCTATGCTTTTTTAATTCCAGCGACTAATAATGCGGAAGACATATCTCTTTATTTAAAGAAATGTTAATATAATTTTGTTGTGTTTTTCTTTGATAAGGATATTATAAGGAACTATTATAATAAGAACTACATAGCAACATTGATATGCGTTTAATATAGATAAACATTTATTAAAAATTAATTTTTACACGTCAAAGAAATACTCTAAAAACAGTTGTATTTATTGAATATTAACTGTTAATTAGTCTGTAAAAAGCATGATGTTAATAAAAGTGGGAGTAAAACGTAAACGGTAGCCTTTTATTTTAATAAATCTGTGAATATTAATTTAATTATTACACAATAGTTGTAATAAGCTAATCTATCAACTTGTAATGCCACGATCAAAGTTGACTTCTATAGTATAAGTAGTCCAGGCGCTGGCTCGGTGTTTCCATAAAGGCAAAGATTATCTACTTCATACACAATTAATCAACTTGTCCAATAAAAATGTGAAATATATCTTAACGCTAAAAGAGCCGGGGCGGAATCCGCCCCTGTCCTTTTTTTTTTAAATAGCGTCTCATCGGTTTTTTTCTGCGCGCTGAGCCTTTAAGATTTTTTTTGGCCAATGTCTTAGGCACATTTTGACACAGAATTTATGAAAATTGGAGGTGCCGATCTCTCACAGTGAGAGATTTTCGGAAGTATGTTCTAGTTTGATGCAAACTTTTCCATTGACTTACTACACAAAAACATGTACGTATAGTGTATATTTTCATGAATAATTAATGAGCTATAATTACGTAATACATTAATTAATTCAAATAAAAATTTTCACAGATACGTATTATGTATTTCTCTATTATACCCTACCAAATATCATCAAAATCCAACATTGCATGGCTGAGATCTGAGGGGGGGGGGCGGAATCGGCGGCTGTATGAAGTTAATACTAGACAGAATTTTTCTGTGATATATATCCCTTTGAAATGTTGTCATATGTAAGAAAAGTGTACCTGAAAAACTAAATAAACACAACAACTGACTTCAGTTGTGACAATCAAAATTAAGGACAATGTGTTTACATGCTGAAAAGTCTGCACGGTTTTTCACAATTTTCTACTGACTCAGACGACGGGTTGAGCCCAAATTTTCACAGGTTTGTCTTGTCATGTATATATTGAATCTGAAAAAGTGTAAGAACACTACACTATCAGCTTTACAAATCCTGTATAGTGTCCGTCTGTCGGGATCACAATACGATATACAATGCTGGACGGAGCACCAGCCTGCGATGGTTGTATTCAATACATTTCACGTTGTTATTGATTGATCAAGATTTTGTTAAAATAACATTAAAAACATAATAATAAATAATATAACATAAACAACAATAAATAATAAATAACCGAATGTCCCAAACAACCTGTTTTATACTTCTCAGTAGGTAATACTTATACACTGCTGGGGTGGTGTCATTTTGACGTCGGTTACACCGGTGCTAGTTTGGCAATTTGTCATCTGCGTGCGAGGTTGTCATAATATACAAAAATGACGATCTAAAAACACTCTAGACTAGAGTGACCTCATTTGTTATATATGAATATAAAGCTACCCTCGGTGAGACTTAATTAGACTTACTTAATTCGGTTAAAGAAAGTACACTTTAAGATGTTCACTGCTTAAGAGACTATCAAGTCAGCTCTTGAGAGGGTGTTCTCAACACGTGTAAGCTGTTTAACAGCTAAACTTGAAGCGGGCATGTTGCCATGGTAAACTTAAACATCAAACACCCTTCAACATGCAAGAATTCTAGTTAACATTTTTTTCTGGGTGAATTTCCTCTATATCAAGGGTTTATTGTGGAGTATAAATGACTTGACATAATAAATGGATATTCAGCGAGGTTTCTGAGGTTGTCAGCCAACTTTAACATGCCCCATTGGAATGATTAATGGTTAAATGATTGTCCTCAGTTGTTGAGATTAAAGCTATCGGATTGAATTTAGAGATTTAAACATAGATCCCACGCTGGTGACGGAGTAATGTGGCTGAACATCTCAGTGAGAATGGATTTTGATCGAATGACTCGATAATAAATAGGTCAGGTAGAGTATAACTTGAAGTAATGAAACAGTCGTCGTCAAATACACGTGGGGCTCATCAAGCAGGGTTATCTAGAATGTGTTGTGCACAAAAATAGTTCACCAAATTTGGACTTGGACGTTTTGTTAATCAACCATCTGACATTCTGATTCGCGTGGAAACTCATTAACAGTACAGAATATTGAGATACAAATGAACAATGTTCGCCAAAGGTATATATGAATGAAGTTGTGTATTCCGTTCACAATGATTCAAGATACTTGAAACAATGCAGACATACCGTAAGCAAACCGTCATGATTGTTTGTTTATCTCTTGTTTATTAATTATGGAAAGATGAACTTATACACTGTAATCACAACAATTAAGAGAGTTCTTGACTTGCAAGATACTGCCAGGCATTTTAAAACATACTACTATAAGAGTTTAATATTAACAGCCCATAGGAAAAGACTCAGAGACGACCCTTTCAACTGACCTTTGACCTTTATGGCGTAGTATCAGGTCATGACAAGTTGAACGTCTCAAAGGGTTAAATATTTCCCACACATTATCGCTTTTCTAATTAATCAACTTGGCAGGTAAGATTGATTAGAAAAGGGTCCATTGCAACTTAATCAAATTACATTCCCATCGTGTGTGTGTGTCACATTTTGATCCATGAGTCGGATACGGAAAACATGCCGAGTGATACACGGTCATGTCTAGCTAATGGGCTCATGGACACGCTAGATAGATGGGAGGGATGCTGAAGTGTGTATGAGTATTATGGGCTACACCTTCCCACGGTCTACATGGATGACTCACAGCAAAGTTAGGCCGTGTCCGAATTAAGCGACTTTGGCTAACAACTTGATAGAACGATAAGGAATAGGACTTTGCGGTGTTATGACCGTAGCCGGATAGACCTTTCTTTTGCAACGTCACAGCCCGAGTTTTTGCCAATCAAGATGGAGAAACTACGGGGAGCCATCAATGCAAAGCAAAAACAGATACTCACAGTCTGCAAAGAATGTTACGCAAATATTCAAAAACTGTTTAGAATTTGTTGGAAACAAACCAACCAATAATAGGATGTATTTTCGTTATTAAATGGAAAGTTTGCAAACATGCTCAATTTAGTCACAACGTCTGTCAACAAGACTAGAATGTGTCACTACATTTGGCCGTCCACGCCAACCAGCGCGGTTTGTTTATCAATAATAGAAAGATCTATAGCAGCAGCAAAAGACGCAACCTTTATTTATAAAATTGAAACCGAGGAAAGAACCTTTCGAATAAAATCCATCCGTTTGCGATTATTATTATACGTTTATGTGTTAAACATTAAGTCTGTTAAGCTAAAATAGTGAAGTCTGCTAATATTACGACAATGTTTAGCAATATTAATAGCATTTTGTGAAAGTAGGTCACAATGGCGAACAAAATAATGTGGCAGATGGTGCAGACAATAAACAATCTATATCTACTGTCATAAATTAGATGTGGCAGTTTAGTCTGGTACCGGAGATTAACGGCCGTGTGCTAGTTACTGCTCAACTTAATTCTACCCGCCGAGTACATTATCGTCGGGTGCCCCTAAGAAGGGCGTAAGGCTCTACGCCCTTTTTTCCCCAGTCACACAAAGTACTTTTTGTCCCAGTACAAAGGTCACAAGCATTAAAATGGCTTCTAAAAAAATAATAATGATTATTACTACTGTTGTTAAATTTTTTGTTGCAAGAATTATCCCAAAGACATGTTTTTTTCATTCCCATACAGAATTTTACCTTCTGAATGATGACTTGAGCATGGCAGAAAAACCGATTAAATGTTCACGCTTAGCTTTCTTGAAATCCCAATTTTGCCCATTTATTGCTTACGCCCTCTCTAAGATAAACCTGTCGAAAATCTTCCGGGCACACAACGGTATACTTCAAATCGTGTGATATCTCTAGAAGCATTAGCTCCATATTATACAAATTGCTAGTCTCAACTTCATTCGATGAATCTAATAAACAGTTTGGACATGTTCTTCCTCTCTAATTAATTTATCCGAGAAGTTTATTATAACCTGTCACCTGAACCCGATTTGATGTCGAAGCTGTATTTTTGACAAGTGTGTCTTAAAGACCCAGCTCAACGTTGGTAAAAAAGAAAAAGATAAATGTTCACAGATTTACATATTGATACATGGTACAAAGATAAAACTTTCCTTAAAATATTTCTGCCTGAAGTGTTATCGTTTTTTTAAATAATAAATGAAATAAGATCCAAAATCAGTTTTCGTCTCAATGACGTCAACAACTCTGCCTATAAGAATGTGTACGAAAATGCTAAATGCATTTTTACCGTTTTTTTTTTCTCGCAAATGAAACAACGATATGAGCTGAAATCCGTGCAGGTTGGTTTTATGTTACAAATATCTTGATTTGTGCAAAGAATGGAAGCATTTACAGTCAGTTTGCAAATGTTGAGCTGAGGCTTTTAACGTGGACTTTGATGCAAATAAATTGACAGCCCTGTAAGAGTTTTACACCTTATTAAAGTTCGATTACATAAGCTAATTTCAGAGTTGCCGATTTTAGAAAAATTCAGTTCTTTGTTTTTTAAACAAAATACACTACCTCTAAAATAACATTGACACCAAAAACTTACTTCTTATTAGTTTTTACAACCATTTTTACGCGTAGCTTAAGATTTGTTCAACTGATTAATTGTTACCTTACTTATATAAATTTTACTTTTCATTTAAATCTGTATTGGTAAAGATACATATTTCGGATCAATAGGATTGGCTAAAAAACATTTGAAAGTAGTTTGAAAAGACCACCAGAGGAGAATCCTTCACTCTAAAATCTCCTGGGTCAGAATTGAACCGGATTCTGGGTCCTGAGGGGCCTGACCCATTTCTGGGTCATACTGACCCAGAAATGGGGCCCTGGGATCCGTAATCCGGATCAATTCTGACCCGGGAATATCTAGAACAAATTAAATCATTAAGCTAGAATCTACCCATTTCTCCAACGGATCAACAACTCATTACCACCAAAACATCCGCCAAGTCGGCGTCCCAAATCTCTCATACACACTGTTTTATAACTGAAAGGGCCTGTATCAATATCCGTATGTATAATATCATTACTAACGGTTTGTTTTTTCAAACTTTGCTCACGCACCACGTGCTTCTTGTTGCGTCATGCGGCCTATTCTAGACGCTAGACATTACTTTACTTTATTTACTAATAAGTGTAATTAAACACTCGGGGCAGAACTAAGCCGGATTCCGGGTCCTTGGGGACCTGACCCATTCCTGGGTCAGGCTGACTCGGAAAAGATTTGAAAATTGGGATTTCAAGTGGGATTTTGACACAGATTCCGGATTATACTGACGCAAAAATGGATCAGGCCCCACGGGACCCTAAATCCAAGTCAATTCTGACTGGGAGTTTTTAGAGTGTACGGTGTTTTTATTCCAGAATTATTAGTGCTAAGTTCCAGTCACAAAAAAAGGATTGGGTCCCTTGCCTCACATACATCTGGGCACACAGTGTCGAAGACTTAATTCTTGTGGGGAAAACAATTCAAACTGACGGCAATGAACAATCTAGAAAACATTTTTGTTTAAAGAGGTCTACGCTTTAAATTTCGCCTGTTATTTTTGTGAAAGTAGTTTAAAAAAAAAAAAAAAAACACATAAAACTGATGGCAAAACTACTCTTTATATCATCTCAGCGATGCTGTGCCTTCTTTTAGCCCGTCCAAGTTCAGTTTTGAACCCAATTCCTCCCATGACGTCTCGTCTCTCTCACGGGGGCGGGGTAATAACTAACTCATCGTTGCACGTTGGAGAGTGCCTTCGTTCGGCCTGTCCGTAACACTGCATTTGGAGTATTGAATTCCTCATCGGCTGCCACTGACTCTGCGTTACTCCCAACTCGATTTCCTCGGCCTCGAAACATATTCAAAAATCCATGCCTAAAGTGCTTATTTTTAAACGCGTAGATGATGGGATTTAAACACGAATTGGCAAAGGCAAGGAGCACCAGCAATCTGTACAGAATCCCAACAATGTAGTCCTCAGGAACTACACCAAAATGATAAATAAGGAAACCGATTTGATCTGGTGCCCAGCAGATGATGAAAGTTATCACGACGATGAAAAGGAGTTCAATGACTTTCTTGCGTGCCTCGAGGAGCGAGTAGGCCGGGCTGAAGCGCGATTGGTCCCGTTGAAGGAGAGCCCTCGCCTGCGACTTTAGAGTTCGGACTGTAATAATGTTAACCGTGAGCATTATAATCATCGGTGCGAAGAACTCCGCAATGAAAATTGCGGTAGCAAGGAAATACCGGAAGCCAAGACTCGGCCAAACATTCTGGCATACTTTATCTTTAAGTTCAACCACATACAGTTGGAATGTGTTTAATATAGTCGCACTTAACCACGTACAAGCAATGATGATTTGGGGCCTTTTCTTTGAGAAAATCCTTCGATATCGCACTGGATGAACCACGGCACAATACCGCTCTAACGAAACTAAAGTCAGTGTTAAAAGCGACGCCACAATAGAAATCCACATAAAGACTAAACTGAATATCAGTTTGCAGTATAGCCTTCCATGCCAGGACTGTGGAATGTTGTAATACTTTGGGATGGGTATGATAAACAACGACGTGATCAAATCAGCAACTGCAAGATTTACAATAAAAGAATTAGTGGTATTTCTCATGCGTCGGCGGTAAACGTAGACGACTATTACCAAAAAGTTACCAACGATCCCAGTAATGGCCGCTATTAACTGCAGAACAATAATAGCATCCCATGTGTAATCAGAAGCCCAATGTTTTACAGTGTCAGATGAGTTAGTCTCCATCTCCAGTAGTTTAGATCGAGCTATCTTACAATCCGTCCACAAAAGTTGGGAGTTCGAACCCGCCGGCCAGTAAACGTATATTTGTCAGTTGCCCAACAAGTATATATGACTATTACAAGGTTGTCGATAGTTTACAGATCCTGTAATCTAGGCGTTACGGGTTCGAATCCGAAGATCGCTTTGAGTTGACCAATCACGCTCTGACCAGTTTCTACTTCAGCTATTAGCAATAATTCGATAAGTAATTCATAAAAATAATCCAATTTATGTTGAGATTTCTCAGCGATTTATGAGTGTAATCAGTTTGTCTTCCTCCAATTAAAATAAAACATCGTCTTGTTGAATGAAGGATACCTCTGAGACGAGAAAGGATCTAACGTCTGCAATCTCGAAGTACTGTAGACAAAATCTCTGCTGTATAAACGAAGAGTTGTTTTAACAAGCACGTCGTCATAAAGTCAGCCCAGCACACGAAGTGGAAACACTCTCTCCCCCAAAACCACTCTCGCGTACAGACGAAGTACCGTGACGTTCCAACAATCAAACACTGTTGACTCTTAATAAACACTCGCGGATTTTATCCTTCGTCTGGATCTAAGACACATGTCACTTCAGTGACCAATTACGTTTTGGTGTGCACACCACGTGGCTTTTCCATGGAGGCGTTTGTGAAAACCAAACCGCGTTTGAAGTGAACCAATCGACAAGTAAATGGCGCACCTCGTGATGTATTTTCGCCACTTGATTTCAAGAAGTTGAATTTATGTTTTACGGTCAGTAAAAGCTCAACTTCTCACATGGACACCAAATACATTTCCCGCTCTCTTCCATTAAAAAAAGAATACCTGGCAGTATGTAAATATTCATACCACTTGAACAAATATGTTGTCCGTGATACTTTGGCAACAACCAATATCAAACGTCCACGCAGTCAAAAAGGAAATGGAGAAAAGTTGGCAGTGAAAAATTGACACGAGGAGCAAATACGAATCGCAGTGCAACAATCCGGATATTCAACTTTTTTCCGGCAATCGTGCAGAGGAAACCAACAGTTTAAAAGGATGTTAGTCTCTAGATATGAAGTCAAGAATATGCAGCAATCAGAGGTTGTTTTTCTGTATTGGCACGACTCGGTGTTGAGCAAGCTTGACTTTGACGCAACAATCAACTCAAGTTCATCCAGACACAAGTTGCACTGTAGTGGTATAGTGGGTGATGAAAGCGTACCCCTAGCTGCCTTCGTCTGTTAGACCTGATCACTTGAGCTTGGACTCTTTGGCGGTCATGTTCACCGCGTCTTGCTGAGTGACGTTTGTTAACATCAGCCTGGGTTTCGAGACTGTCTCATAAACGGAATGAAGCAGTAAAGGCCAAGAATTTGTCTGGGTTGCTTAGAGACGTGAAGACACGGGGGTCTAACATGACACTGGTTAATCATGATCGCGTATCTTGTTTGGTATGTGTGAGCTGCACGATGGTGAGTGGTTGATCAATCAGTGACGTCATAATTGTGGTATATGCTGATTGGTTAATTCTGCTCATGATGTCACCCGCAAGTAGAGAAAAAAACGTTGTTGATTGGTTGAGACATCACATGATAAGGTCATCATGGCGATTGGTGGTTTCTGGTTGGTTAATTCAGCTAATCGTGATGATGTCATTAGAGAAAGCCATCAGGTATGATATATTAATTATTAGTGATACCAAGCTATTTGCTAACATTATGAGATTAATATCGTCAAATTTCAAGTACATAATGGGAGCGAGTCTGTACAAATATCCAGGCATGAGGTACTCAAGTTTTAAACACTAGAAAGGTTACTAATTAACTAAAATCAAACTGGAGTTAGTCTTCCTTAGAAATCCCACATTTCCAATCAAATCCTACCATCCTGACTGTTCTTTAAGCAGTGTATATGATGCAAGGAGTGACTGGAGAGCGTGGACTTGACGTGGTTGAGTAGATTGATAATCACCGAGATGACGCCTGCCTGCTCATAGGGTTCGTCTGCCTCAAGTCCCCCACCACCCTTCACTCACAGAGCCGCTCATTATCATTGACGCTTGAACTTTGGGCTCAACTCACCCATCCTTTTCTCCTGGTCATATCGTTATAAATGACGGAATGAAATGTACGGCAAAGTAGCCTATTGGTCAAGCAATCGAGATAAAGTGGTTTGCAGTGGACTGGGGTAAGCATTTATTACTTCCACCCTGTTGGCTGGTCGTGTACTATTCATATATTTTTTAGACTTCCTTCCCTTCCGAAAATTCTACAACCACATTAACATCTGGCACGCCTTAACTGTTCACAAACTCATGCTAGATGAGAATAATTTTGAATGAACAGTTTGCTTTCCTGGGAGAGGCCGTATCGTGGCCAAAGTAGTGTCAAGAGTAGATGTCAGAGGCCTATAACGAACATCCAACTTGAAGAGTTCAACAGTAATGTTGTCAGCCTCATTGTATCATGTGAGGAAGACCTTAGCTCACGAGATCAAGTGAGAATTAGATCCCTCTATTCCGTCACCGTTGATGAACCAAAACGGAACACCTGGTAATTAATGTTAATGAGCAGCAGATCAAACACTATATCTGGACCCAAATAATAAATGACAACAATTTTCATTACACGGGAGTGAGAGATGTACAAGATGGGTAGATATGCGAGGAGGCTGCGCTCTCTATTGAGTAAATATTCAAGACAATTACTGGGTTCTGAAAGATCCTCAACCTTTCCAGCTCGTGGCGGTCTCATCTTTTTACTCCCATCATATCCTCTCTAATCTGATTAAAATGGTACAGAGTGCAACAAGCACTTCAGTTCTTCCTTGGTAAATATTAGTTTGATTTGCTTTCTTCCACCGTTATTTCAAAGCGTCTGGTGCTTAAATTAGAATGGCAAAGAAAATATTCGTCCCTTGCAGAAAGTTCGAGAAAACTCTGTCTTGGGTCAAGACCCAAAACGTTTTTGTTTGCCCTGGTTTCTCTTATACAGGGAATCGTACTATGTGTCTAGAATATAAAATAAAGGCTGGATCGACGGGAGGCGTTTAATTAGTTAATGGGAGACTTTTGAAACGTTAGCGGGCGCCCCTGTATAAGCGGTCCTTTTCTATTGTTCTCATAATAGAAAAGGACCACTTACAGGGAGCGCCCGCTAACGTCTCAAAAGTCTCACATTAAAGTAACTAGGCCTACTCTTCAGAATTTTAAAAACGCAATTAATAATTGAAATTGTAACACTAACATCCAAAGTTGTTTATGTTATCTGGGTGGTGAGAAAATGATCTAGTTTTAAAGAATTTTCAATTGTAGTACAAAGAACTTACTAGAAAAAATCTGGTTTAAAATGTTGGTTTTCCAAGGGAGGCGGGTACATGATGGTCACTTTGTCTTCCGGTTGCAATTTGGTTTTATACTGTTTTAAATCTTGTTTGTGTGCAGGCGTCCAGTTACAAGAAAACGTGACTTGAATTGTGACACTTAAATACTATTTAGACACAATACATGTTAAGTGACTATTATAACTTATTAACCTTCTGTTGAGATAAGTGATACACACAGCACGAATCCTAAGCAATTAGAAGACATGGGTGCGATGCACTGTCGCATTATCGCCTAGTAACACCTTCTAGTTTAAATTTTCTCTTTCCCCCTTCTTTCGCCTCCATTTTGACAACTACAAGAGGTCAACACACGATCTTGAATCTCCTTTTGGAGGCGTTTAAAATATATATAAATCTTTGCTCTGGTTAATATTAAAGTTGTTTTAATTAAAAAATAGATGTTGCATGGTGTGTGTATAAACACAACTCTGATACTCCTAACATCTTGTCATTTCAGAGTCAACTGATTGACAAACTGAAGTGAGATTGTGCGTCTTAGTAATCGCTTTTTGGATGAGTTTGCTGCTCATTGAACGCAGATGTGGATCAAATAAAGTACAACAAAATTGTCTGAGTGTTCCAGAGGGCATCTTCAAGAAGTATAGGATTCTGTGAACACAGAAGCTGATTTTTATCAAGAAGCGGGTGTAACGGAAACATCACTCAATCCGAATCTGACAGCTATTTCGAACTGTATTCGATTTGAGTTCATTCAGATCAACGGATGTGTTCTTTTATTTTGAGACTTGTTCTTAATAATGATCAGATATTCCCAAGTCTACTGTAAGAGATTATTGTGTTGCTTCGACTTATTTGAACTAGTCCGCCTTTTGACATTATTCGTTTTCTTTTTCATTATTTGTTGAACTACTCAATTCAGTACACATTATCAGTTACAGTCAGTCAAATAGTCAGTGAGTCTTTGATTACTTTAAGGTTGTTCACGAGTAAATATTGCCAAACATTCTTTTAATTTTCGGTTAAATATTTAGGTAAATGCTCAACAACTATTCGGTCAATGGACGGTCAGCATAATTTAGTCACGTATTTGAACCATTTTGACTGATTGACAGTCAAAGCATATGCAATTTGTAATGCAAAAACATAGCAACGCCAAATCGCTTGCCGACACTCACATCGTCTTGGTTCGTAACGGGAAGAGATTTCTGTAACGTAGGAACACAAAGCTGCCACTACTAAACGGTTGCCATTTTGAAATAGACACCATTCACATTCACATGATGTATCCTGCTCCGTTGTCATGGTAACTCCCAGATATTCGGGAAAAGGGGACCAGATGAATTGAGGTTTTTGTGAATATATGAAAGTTTGCCCCATTAATAACTTAATGGTTTAAAGACACGTGTCACTTTTGTATACGTTTTAAGGTTGTACATTAACATGGGTCGCTGTACATAAGGTTCATTTATCAGCGTAGACTACTAGAGTAGTCTCGTATATGGGCGAAATGAAATAATTTTTGAGAGAAACTCAACTAATTATCTTAAATATACATACTGGCAGTCACAATACTGACCTTAGCAATTTTTTTTACTTGCTGTAACAATGTATTATGGCATTTTCACCATAAACTTGTTACCAGTATTCTGACTGAAAATCTGAAAATGGTTAGTTTGGAAAGAAAAACACTATAAAATAATATTGCCTATTGTTGCTGAAAAGGACTTGTCCGAGCAACACGGTAGCTGTTATCAATCAATTCACCAGAGAAGTTGGGCTCAGCTAAATGTCATCCTAGCAAATGAGTTTCTGTTATCATTATTTCTGTTTGTTTACCGAGACCTGCCTCTCAGAGAAGATTCTAGAGGAATCAATTAGTTCCAGACATTAGCATCATCGATACTGATGGGTTCTTAGACTCATACGCACCGAACATTAATGTTTTAATCCGATAACATCATGCCCCATTCAGGCAACCAGTCGAGTACCCAATCTCATTACATTACACTATGCTGTTATACACAGTTGCCATCCAGACTACACTGGTAGCACTTAAGCAATTTGTTTTAAACACGAGTAAACAGAGCCCGGGAAATCAAAATGGCGATTGAGAGTTTCATAACAAGCATTATAAATGAAACACTTTGACTGCAATGGATTTACTCGGCCGGTATCTTTTCAAGTTTTAATTAGTTTTGCCTCTGAATCTTACCGTTGTCTTTTCGGTGTTTGCTGAAAGTCGGGAGGAGTGATTGATGGGGCGATTTAGCGAGATTGCACCGTGCAGCAGGGTTCGGGTCTCTGCGGGACCAAACGACAGAAGGCCCCATTGGAGTTTCATCCACGCGTGCTAAGTCCGAGATATGAAAACACATTGTGGTGGATTATAATATGGTTTGGTTTTACTGTACACCTACGCACTGTACACCAAAGGTACGCAGCTTCTTTTTAACACGGAGGCGATGGGGACTCCCTGTTGTTGTTCTATTATCCCATTTTCCATTGAATTACCTTGTGGGGACAGGGTTTGACTAAGAAAAACGTTGTGGGGACCTTTGTTCCATTGTAATGTCCACACAAAGGTGTGTATGCCTACCCACTCAGCACGCTTTCTGAGCCGTGTAGGGAAAAAACCCAAACAAACAAACAAACAAACAAACAAACGAAACAAAAACATCGCCTCGGCAGAGATTCGAACCCATGACCTTCCGCTTTCTAGAGTAGACGTGTGAAGAAACTTATACATAAAAAATAAAAATGCAAAAAATGCACACACAAACACACAACAAGAAAGTGTTTTGATTTCAATTGTCTGTTTAATTTTATTGGCTTCATTTAAACTAAAGAAAGAGCATGCAAAACTAACGTGCAGTAGGCCTATTTTTAAAAGAGAAAAAGAGAAGAAAACAACTTAACAAACATATTTCAAAAACGAATTTTCGATGACAGCACGCAGACACCGTAGAAAGTTATAACAATCCTGACGTATAATGTAACTCGTGCACAGAAACAGTCACGCATGACGTAATCGTGATAGTTAAACCGAGCCATTTTTTTGACGCTTCCCTGCCGGGCAACTAACAAAGAAAACTCAATGTTCTTCGGAGTTAAAAAAAATAATAATGCATCAGCCGACCAAACCTTTCACCCATTTAAAAGAAGCGCAAATTGAGCAAGTCGGTAAATATGATGGATTGGATTGACGTTTATTTAATCATAATATATTCTGAATATTTCGTTTTAGAGATTGGATTTGAGTTGGGGGGGGGGGGGATCGAGGCCGAGTTGTTGACTGACTAAACAAGTTTTGTTGGACTACCCTCAGAGCACACCACTTGATGGGTCAATATTTATTCTCCATTAAGATTCAGTAAGACGAACTCCTTAATGTAAAGGGGGAGATTGATTGTCTTGTACATTACAATCATTCAGTTTGATTATATTACTCATTAATTGATGCCAACAAATATCACAAATGTTCAACTAGGCTATATTTTATTTTAACTTACTTAAAAGGCGCTTCATCTTCATCATTATCAATCAAGACTTGTCATTGTACACACTGCAAAAACTGGAGTGTTAAATTGATTCTCTCGGTATTTATAAGTGACAACACCGACATGGTGTTAGTTATCCACGTTGCTTTATTGTTCTGGTAAAATTAACACCATGTTGGTGTTGTCACATATAGATACCAAGAGAATCAATTTAACACCCCCAGCTTTTGCAGGGTAGGTGTAAATTACAGACACAACAGAAATCAAACAACCGTTTATTTAAGAAGAGTGTTGACCGTTATCAAACCATAACAGCCTCAACAGAATTTGATCAGTCAGGCCCAGCAAACACAGCTTATTATTCAGTTGGCCACACGGAATGTCATCAATATGCCCTAATTTAATGCTGGCTTGTTCTCTCAAACTTCAAACAGGGGTTAAAAAAAGGCTCAAAATTACAAACTGACTGCAGTGGACATAAAATGAATGGCTTGAGATGTATCGTACAGGAAGAACTATAGCGAGTTTACGTAATGATGACGTATTAAGAACAGACCGCGCTGGCAAGGGAACAATGCTATTGGTGAAACAGAAACGCCAAAAAAGGAAAGAACGCAGGAAACCCTCAATTATGGTTAGCCTTTCCTATAAAATATACTAATTACATTAACGCATGCACACATACACTATTGGTTGGCAAACGCCATAGACTTGTGCGCCAGGCATACGCACAACCGCGTATGCGTCACGCCACCATTAGCCCCAAACAAAAAGGCCCGATGTTCCCTCATTTTGCCAACCAGTAGTGTTGTGCGCACGCGTGATTTGCATATTTGATGGGAAAGGTCTATTCCATTACTGCCATTTACGCGTCGCATGTGCGTCGTGACGACGCAAAGTCGTGTGGTGCCGTCACATAGACGCGTTCTGCCGTCACTTTGGCTATGGAGTCAAACACTACTGCCACACATGACGCCTAAATGGAAGTAATGGAATTCCATACTAAATTGAACTGTGCTGTGGTGGTTATTGTTAAATGTCAAGCAACTATTTGAATACTCAAACATACTGCTTCTCGTAGCGGGCGCATAATATGCTTTTCAAACGGAACCTTTCACAAAATGCTTATTGAAATTTATGCAAGAACTTTGCAACTTTTGAGACATTTGCTTTACTGTTTCTTGTTCTTTTTACTTTTTCTCGGTTGGATGGTCCGATCTCCCTCCAGGTCACTGTCCCCAGATGGTCCCCCCTCTTCTCCATCAAACAAATCTTCTTGCTCCGCCCCCTTCTTCTTATTATCCTCTTCACTTTCATCGTTCTCATCTCGTCCTCGTGCCCGCCTACGATCAGCTTCCACCATTGGCCGAAACTTTAACTCTGTACCGCGAAGGGAATACGTCACCCCCCTCCATGTCTCCCACATGACCCCTTCACCGAAGTTTGTGTGTACGCCAGCCAGGTAGCGGGCGTTGATGTTGCTGTTACCACATGAGCGTGGGTACCACCATGCACCTCCCCTGAATGAAGAGCACGCCCCTCCGGAGAGGTCACTGTCACGTGTTGAGAAGGGCATATCTGCATGCGCACTCAGTGAATCACCTGTCGTGAGCAAAACACGTGGGAGAATCGAGTCAGGGTGAGATACATTCTGAAAACTTCCGAGTCAGATTTGACCCAGATTCCTGGTCCCGGGAGGGGGGGGGGGAGACCTATTTCTAGGGTGATGCTGACCCAAAACTGGTTAACAAAAATGGGAGTTTCGACTCGGATTCTGCATCAGTTTGACACAGTTTCGGGTCAGCCTGACCCTCAAATGGGTCAGGCTTTTCTGGTCGAGGCTCACCGCGACCTGGAATCCGGGTCAATTCGGACCCGGGAGTTTTTAGAGTGTAGGCTCCGTCAAGTATTAACCAAACAAAATGGATTAAATCTGGCAATCCCCAATGTACAATTTAAGGGGAGGGTGGTCTATGACTCTTCCTCAGTGCTGTAAAACTACAAAAGTGGAGTTTTCTGAGTACTAGGGGGAGGGTGGTTAATGAAAGTGATTACATACCAGCCTTTCCACCTGTAAAGTTGCCAATGTGTAACCTGTAATTTTGCGTCTCCATCCCGACTCGAAAGTCGGCGTACATTGCCGAGGCCTTCTTGCCGTCAAAATCTTCCAGGTCTACCCGCAGAAGGTAGTCGGCTTGCATGGTGATGTGATGAAGGTGTTCATTGCCTAACCAGAACTCAGATCCAAGCCGGCCGAATCCAAGTCGGTAATCCATCCAGCGTGTATTGAAATCTTCACGGCCGTCATAACGACGCTGGAAAGTCTGCAATGGTTCAACCAGACAAAACAAAAATACATTTTGGATTATTTTTGTTTATAAAGAGTATCAAATTCAAATAGAAAGAGCGTTTAATTTACTGTATAATGGGTGACTTTTGAGACGCTGGTGGCAGCAGACAAAACGGTCCTTTTTGACAGTTCTGAGCGTGCGTGCACATGCTCAGTATTGCGCGCGTAGTTCTGAGCACGCGTGCTCCTGCTGAGAACTGTGAAAAGGACCGTCCAAAAGTCTCCCATTTTATGCTTGATAATAGTTATATATGATACAAATAATAGCAGTTAGAAACTCTTTTAAATTGATTTTGATTTTTTATATATTATTAAATTTTTCTAAAAAGAAAGGATTTGTTTTTACCGTCCAGCCACCGCCGTCTGTTTCCATGTCGCAATACACGCGGAGTGATATGCAGAGGTGAACATCCTGTGGAAATATTGTGTACACTCCACTTTGGGTCACCCCTTTGTCTTGAATATCCTTACAGTCTTTGGGTAAAGGTTCTGCAGAACAAATTCATTGTTTGGCAATTTGAGAACCAAATGACAAACATTAAAACGAAAGAATAAAGGCAATGGAACTCGAACCCATGCCTCATTTAAATAAACTCCTCGAAGGAGACAGTTAACAAAAAGTATTGGCAGCGGTGGGATTCGAACCCACGCCATCGAAATGACTGGTGCCTTAAACCAGCGCCTTAGACCGCCCGGCCACGCTACCCACACTAATTTCTGATCAATCTAAGCTCATAATTCTTATCTGATAAATATTGACTTTTGGTACATTGCACTATCAATATTCCAAAGTCTATACAACGTGCAAAGATATAAGATCAATGGTAAATAATGAATTGCAATCAGCCAAAGCAATGTGAAGTCGTGTATTCAGTTCAAAGTGCCCATCCGGTGTTTACAAACAATTAGTTAACCCTAATGTTCAGTCATCAATTAAGAGTTGGAATTACTGTTGCAACGGTCTTGTAATATTATGTCACACTTGTACGTCATGCCTGATTTCTTAGGAAATTGCCTCACTAACTTCCCAGTATTTGTTTTGAAGTTGGCTCGTGCATCAACACCGATAAGGAACGAAACCGTAAACTGCTACATCAGCAAGACCAGGCACGATGTGACATTGGATCATTCATGTGGTTGGTCGACTACCAGGCACGCCTGACGTGACAATAATGACATCTTACTATCCATCTGTTAACATTTACCCACTCACCCTAAACACTAGAGGACCATCGATGGTCCCCGTCTCTAAAACATTTACTAGTTTCCACTCACCTTGTGCCAAGACATACGACCCTAAACCCTCACAAGGTAGTTCACACTGTGCCTTGGAAATCCCAGCGTATCTGACCAACAACAACAATGCAAGAAGCAGGCAAAACTTGGAGAGGGAAATGCTTTTATAGAAAGGCCCCATCTTGAATTGTTATAGAAATGAGTACGACATCAGCACACCACTACACGGAGAGTCTAGAAATGATTTCTAACCCCAGCCCAGCTCGCGGTCGCCCCTCAAGGTCTGCACGCTCCTTATACAGTCCCTATGTTTCATGGAAGACTGGTTTCACATTTCAGAAATATAAGGATTCGATATTTACGAGGGTTGTTATTCTTCTCGATGGGGAACTGGATCCACGGTGAACAGGTGTCACAAGATTTCCAGTTCAGACTAGTTGTAAATGAAAAACTAAAATAAAAAAGCACGTCTGACTACAATTTCTGAAATACCTTGCACAGAGTTACATATTTCTTTTTCAAATTAAGCAATACACAATAAGAGAAACTCACTGGGGGTGGGTCCATTTTGAGGTGAAGGCAAAGACAAATTTACTGCAATGGTAATTGAACTTCCGACCACCAGCTAAATGTATACTATGTTCATGTCCAAAAAAATTCTATACCAAAGTTCTTTGCTAAGCATCCTTACGGATTTGGTTCAGGGAAAGGTAACTATAAATTCAATTGAGTTCAATTAATTTCAATAGTAACGCTATTAAGAAGAAGCACTGAACCTTGGGATGTGAGTAAAAGAACAGGGCAGAAATGAGAAACTGTACAGCACCTGTCAAGTTTTATAACAATAATTACAACACCGAGCTTACTACTGTGACTAGCGCCCTCTATGTTGAAATCTTACAGCGCCGACAGTCTAGATGTTGTTCACCCGAAGTCACAAAAGCTATTTTTGGGTGGGAGTTGGTTGAGCAGGACGGGAGCCAGGACAACGTAAGAAGGACTGATATCAAAGTCTGGCGTTAACACGTAATAATGGTGTAATCCAAACTGAAGTGTTACCAAGACAACGGCTTTGGCTGTGGCTATGACATTGACGTTGAAGCCAACAGCCATTGACCATACACATGGAGGGCATCATCATTCAGCGCGGTCTCCGCAAGGTCTTATCGATGAAGATGACTGTGTGGGCTGGAGGGAGGAGGGGGCGGGGAAAATAGTCGTTTGGTGGCGCTACTCAAATGGTATAATTATAGTTTATTGTCATTATGACAAATAACTATGTAACATTTTGAAACATTTTTGTATAATGATCAAACGACTCACCTCACACGAGACCTTTATAGGAAAGGTTTCTTCGGCCAAAAGATGGCGCTCTTCCGGCCATCCCCATGAGGGATTTATCTACCCATTTGCCTTGCCTTAAACGTTCATTTACCTGTAAATACTACTACAGTATAGAGCAAGAGTCGTACATGCAACACAATACTTAATGAACAGGCGTTAAGGAATAATCTATGTTGAAGCATCGAAAACTGAACAACGTTAGACGTTAAGGTTATTTTTAGAATGCCATTATATGTGTCTGCATCACATTTTAACTTCTTGCGTCTGATTTAGGAACTGAGTCACTGTATAGTGACTAGACTCAATGCCATAAGGGAAGCAAACTACGTCAGACACCGTCAATTACGCACATACGGCATTTTGTTGGTTCCAGTACGTGCGCGGGAGGAAACGAACAGGTGCATGACGTCATCAGGTCAAATAGTCAAACCCTTAAATAGAGGACACGTTGCAACTATTTCCAACCTCTAAGCTAATTGTATTGCATACAGGTCAATCTGTATGCAGGATGGCATCTCTCGAAGTGTGCCCCCAAAGTCCAGCAATGGTCAGCCAAACCAAAACCCTTTAAAAATAGTACCGAACAGTAGCTGTGTTTAAAAACATAAACAAATCAATTACAAACCAACTTTTTTTCATGATAATTATAATACTTAAAGAACTAAGCGGCTTAATCGCTGTAAAAGTTGCAGATCAAAATTAAACCGTACGTTATAATGTACAACAGTTACCCACATCGGTAGGTAACTTTCCAATTTTGCATTGACCTTTATTGAGGAGAATATTTTTTTATGAACGGTCACCCCCTTCCCCGACCTTCAAATGGATAAATTTGAGCAATTAGAAACAAAAATACATGTTCATTTTGTCAAGGGAGTACAGTGCCACGAATGAGTGTCACCTTTACTTCCGTTTCCCAAATCGTGCCCTTTATTATAATGACCTCATCCGCTCGTTTGGTGTCAGGGAGTCATGACGCACATTGTTTTAAAGGGGTTCATTTCGCAAACTCGACCCACAAGTCTGACCGTCTGGATCTCAATCTACAGATCCCCAAAAACTTATTGCGAGATATTCTGAAAAGCTCAAACCTAAAACAAAATACGATGTAACAAGAAACGATAACGCCGTAACCAATTATTTTATGGTCAAAGACGGTGTGGGCGTTAAGTAAGGGTTCACCCTTTGCCAACCCACCTTCTCAGAAATGGACTGTCCCTCGTTACGTACATTGTCTATGAATCATCTAGCACAGCCGGCCGGCTCATGTGCTCGTGAAGGGGGCAACACCTCCTTTACCCTCTAAGCCAAGAGGCTCAAGCGTCACCTAGCTCTTCGGAACACTCTGCTACTAACTTCTTCAAGTGAATGAGAACAGTTTCACCCAAGACAATATCTCGGGTTTGTTAGACCCTTTTGTCTGGAAAATCCTCGATTTACAAGATGGAGAGAGCGGTACGAGTGTCCGTCTTGCTTCTCTGCGTAGCAGTGTCAATAAGGGCCAAGTTTTCCGATCAGGCGGACAAATGCTGTCCAGACGATTGCTGTAATGGTATCTTATTCGGTGGACTGACGGGAAATGGTAAGCTTTTTTTTTTTTTTTTTTTTTTTTACAGTAGCTGGGAAAGGGGATCAAACAGGTATTAAAGACTCCCAAGAACCCCTTCCCAAAGGTGTGGATTCCTAAAAGGTATCGCCCAAATCTTCAGCCAACTGTCTCAAGTGGGCAAATTTTCTTTTATGTAAACTGTCCCATAGATCAGATAGATTTCAGTTGCTGGGAAATGGGATCAAACAGACCCCCCTCCAAAAGGTGTAGATTCCTAAAAGCTTATCGCCCAAATCTTCATTCAACTGTCTCAAGTGGGCATATTTTCTTTTCACGTAAACTGCCCCAAGATCAGATGACTTTTAATAAACTTTTATGTTATCATCGTCAGTCGTGAAGCAACAACATGATAATTATGATTTGTGACTTCAATGAGGCCAGAATATTTGCAAAGAAACTGATAAATCTTTGTATGATTTTTTGTTTTCAGCACCCGAGTTCTTACCCAGGGACTGCAATGACATCAGAGAATTGGGCGGTGGAAAGGATGGTCTGTACACCATCTATCCTGCCTATGTCGATAGCTGCGAAGGGGTCAGGGTATACTGTGATCAAGCGACTGAAGGCGGCGGCTGGACGGTAAACTATTTCAACTTGTATTCGAGGCAAAGTAATCGAGGCAGAACTAAATACTTGTTCAGCATTAAGTATCGCATATCTCAATATCTACATAAAGTCTTGTACAAAGAATCAATGAAGGAATTTCACGCCAGACCCATTTTAACTCCACTGCCCAAATCATGGGACAAGTAGACAAAGATTTAGGAAAATCACTGCCGAGAAAAATATATATATATATATACCAGTGATACCCATCCCAATCACATCATGCGGGACATGCAACGATTCTGGTCAAAATAATCAGGGAGTCCAAAATCAGGGAAAGTTTGTGGAGAACATTTTCGGAACTTAAAAATCAACAAATAAATCAATTCTATCCAGTTTCTGTTTTTAATGGAAGATGGGCAGAGGTATCACAAGTCGACGTTTCGATCATTATGCTCTGATTATCTTCATGAAAACATATGATTGTGTTTCCCCCACAGGTGATCCAGCGTCGTATGAATGGTTGGGTGGACTTTGAGCGTGGGTGGTTAGAGTACCGCAACGGATTCGGGTTCCTGACAGGGGAGTTTTGGCTCGGCCTCGACATCATTCATCATATCTCAATCCAGGGCCCTTATGAACTCATGATCTTTATGGAGGATTGGAGATTCACTATAGTCAAGGTACACTATTGGAGCTTCTGGCTTGGGGAAGAGGCTAGGAACTACACGCTTCACGTCAAGAACTTCGACCCCGGAAGTGATGTTGGTAAGAACACAACCCACTACATTGGAAACACTATCAAAAATATATATATATAGTGCCACAATGTCTTATGCTCGGCCTATTTATGGGTCAACGAACTATCTGAAGCGTTTTGATATACATCACTTTAAAATAGCATTTGGAAATGTCAAAACTGTTACACCGACTTTTCGTTCTTGTCCCGATTTCCTGTACTATTCCATCTCATCCTCACTCTATACCCCTCTCTTCGTCCCTTGCTCTATGCCTTGTGCTAGCCCACATCCCTTCTCATTGTTTTAGAGTAGAGTCTTAATTATTCAATTCCATCTTTTCTCAGGTGATGGTCTCTCCCAACACAACGGAATGCAGTTCTCGACATTCGATCGAGACAATGATCGTTTCTTGGGGAACTGTGCCGTAGATTACACTGGGGCGTGGTGGTACAACAGCTGCCTGCAGTCCAACCTGAATGGTCGCTACTTACGCGGTAACTCTCCCGGTGCCTATGGTCAGGGAATCGTATGGAACCCTTGGACTGGTTACACCTACTCCCTCAAGACTGCTGTCATGATGATACGGCCAAGGATTTAGTCCGAGGTTTTCAAATGGAGGTGCCATTTTGTTGTAACTGGTTCCCGGGTTTTCAGATGTAGCCAAGCTGGTAAATGGGGACGCGTATATCCTACTTCGTTTTGTCTTCGCTGGTACGCATTATTACTATGCACACTGATAACAGAGTACCACGGAAGCAGTTAATAACAAAATGGCAGCGACTAATTTCTAAATTGAATTCGGAACTGGGGAGATTTTTGTCTTTTTTAAACAGAACGATGAAACTTTAATTTGACAATGATCCAGCTATAAACCCAAAGCGTTTTTGTTTTGGGGTTTTTGTGTTTTTAACAAAAAAATGTCGAATTTCAAAATGGTACGATATGATAAGTATTTGTCTGTTTTTGTATCAGTAAGTGAATTACATATTTTCAATGTTTAATTAAAATGACCCATGGAGTTAATAAATAAACTTTTACCGTGTTATAATTGTTCATTAGTGTTGGTATTGTTCCATTGCGAAATTTCTTGTTGAATTTATGTCAGGTATTGATGCTCTCTGCAAGTAAATTGTAAATAAATTTTATATTCAAATTTAATGAAGCCATACTTTAAAAGCTCCCGGGTGAGAATTTACCCGGATTCTGGATTAAAGAGGGCCTGACCCATTTCTAGGTCAGGCTGACCCATCTCTAGGTCAGGCTGACCCATTTCTAGGTCAGGCTGACCCGGAATATGTGAAAAACTGACACGAAATTCTTTCAAACTGACGCAGAATCCAAGTCGAAATCCTTCTTGTTTTTTACCAGTTTCCAGGTCAGCCGGATCTAGAAATGGGTCACGCCCCCTAGGGATTTTTTTAAATGCAAGGGACGCAACAGAAGTACACCTTTTTTCCGGTGTAAAGTGTGCTTACATTGAAGTAATAGTGAACAGTGATGAAAAGTTATACAATCCTGAATATTTCTTGTTAGAAATGTTTAAAAAAAATTGTGCTGTTTTTAACCTAAATATAGATTCTAAATACAATTGTGCAATAAAAATAATGAATTAGATTCTAATGATATGAAATCTGAGTGATATTCAAGGTGTTTTGTTTTAAGTGGTCATCATCGACATACAGGCCTTAAAATCAATACCAATCAATTTAAGCCTTTTATATTTTGTTTTGCTTAATTACACACGGATGGTGCTGGGTACATTTTGTTATTGAATTAATAGCAAATACTGAAAAGATGTTGAGATAAAGGTGAGTATGATGAAGTGACAACCAAAGAACCAGTCAGTTAAAATGACATGACGTAATTTGTCCAGATTTATTTATTCTTTTTGTAATTTTGGGTCTTATATTAGAATGAATTAGTTTTACGTTGCCATCAGCTCTCGGATAAGGATTAACCGAGTTCAAGTTTCCATCGCAGATGCTTTTATCAATTAGCCCTTCCCGTGAAATATGCTAAATACATGCACGCATGCGTACAGACACTATTGGTGGGAGAGTTGTGCACTAGGCAGACGCACGAACGCGTATGCGTCACGCCACAATCAGCCCCGCACAAAAAGGCGCGATGTTCCCTCATGTTGCCCACCAGTTGTGTGAGTGAGCACGCGTGACATACAATTTCTATATTTCATGGGGAAAAGGATCTATTATAAAGGGGTTCACCAACCTTGCGTGGTCAAAATTTAATTGACCTTTGGCCTTTTGTTATGACCTGTTTGTCTCTCTATTGGTGACCTCTTTCATTTACGATTATACAATAGTCTTTAGTGGGTCAAGACTGACTAAAATTTAAGTGACATTTGGCCGATTGTTGTGACCTATTCGCAAGCTCTGTGCGAAACCTCTCTATTTTTAACTACACAATAGTCTGGTACAAGATTGACACAAAGAGACGTCAGGGTACATGTGGTCAACGCAGACCAGGATGAAACGGGAAGGCTCTAATAAATGACATCCTGAAATAATGAAATTAAATTATAAGAGAGCCTTTGAGACCTCGTTTTAAGTAAACATACGACGGCAGATTCATGTAGAAAAGTTCAGACACAAACTACTAATTAAGAAAGTTGGCAAATTGTCCACATTTGTTGACTAATTGATGGATTTTTTTTCATCTGAAGTGACGCAAATTCTAATGCGAAGTCACCTACGTGTGCTATTACTTCAATTTTTTAACCATGCAGAATAACAATTGATAACTGGGTCCTTATTATGCCAATTCCCTTTACATCTATCTTAGTGTGTATCCTCCATTATCTAGATTCATTTTGTTTCATCAAAATTCACAACTTTAGAAACAATTTGAGTTGATGTTTGTGTAAACCAATAATTATAAGTGATCATTTTGACCGGTATATAAAAGGTGGATATACTTATGAAAATCATCGGGTCGTTATAAATAGCTGTCACATGATGGTATGCCTCACGGGTCAGCTTCCGTTCAATTTAAAAGCAATTACCGGTTGATCCTTGAAAAGGGTTCTTAAAGAGGAAAGTCACACTAAAGGTACCCTTCAAGTCAAACTTACAGTTGATAAAATATCAATTATATTCAAGAACATTAAGACATTTTGAGTTATAGACACTCATTCATTTCCACTAAACGCAGTGGATTTATTAAAAGTTCTCAATGCATATCAAATGCCAATTTTCAGTTTGATCTGTAGAGGAAAATTTTGGAGTTTGGGACATACCCTCTTTTCTAAATGAGCAAGTCCTTAAGCTGCTTGTGAGTCACCATTTTTAGTGGGTGTACCGGTGCCGGGAGCCGGGCAAGCATCTCGGCCGATTGGACTGTTACTCCCGTTCGTCGCGGCATCTCGGGCGATCCTCAGAAACTACAGAGAACGTTTTCATTTCTATTTCATCTGCCCAGTCTGATACTGTTAGAAGTGGTGTAACTTTCCTAAGTAGTAACAAGGAACAACGAAGAAAGATGTGGATTGTTGCGTTGTTAGTGGTGCTTATGTGTGCCTTCCATACAATTTCACAGCCTAATTTCGGTGGTCCTGGCGGTGTCGGTGGTCCTGGCGGTAAAGGTGATCGGGGCAGTATCGGTGGCCCTGCTGATAAAACCTGTTGCGGTGGAATATACAACGCGGCCGCTGGTGGAGGTAAGAACTCGAAGGACAAAACCCTCTTTTCTTTTCAATGTTTTCATAACTTCCACATTTATTTTCGGCACAGTGCTGAGGTGCAACGAAATGATCCGATACAAACACAGTTGAGAGTTGGTTTGACTTTATACGTAGCATTTATGTTACGATTTGACGAGTTTGAAAGTTCGGATGTTTTTTATTGAATGCTGCACCTTAGAAACTGTTTTTGTTGCGTAAATATCCATTGTCCAGTTAATGACTTCGATGGGGAAGGTACTAATGATGCTTTTTCAAAAAGTCTAAATAAACTAACAAGATTTCAAAATCAAACTTCTGTTATGTTTCCTTATAACGTTTGACTAGAATACAGCCTTTATATTCGTTCCCATTAATGAAATTCTGTAATGCCAATGTTTTTGATATTGTATTTTGATTGCGTACAAACACAGCCCCCGTGCATATGCCAACTAACTGTCAAGACATCCGGGAACTTGGCGGTGGGCGTGATGGAGTATACACCATTTTCCCAGCATTCTCTGACCGATGTAAGCCAATCAGAGTGTATTGTGATCAATCAATCAATGGCGGTGGATGGACGGTAAGTTACCAATTAATAATTATTATCAGCATTCGGAAACATCCGTTATTCCGACACTCCCTTCCACCATGGAGGCAAGACTTTTCTTTCCTCCGTGTGATTCAATAGAACTGGTGCCAGGACCAAGATGTCTGCTGCCACCTACGTTCACAGTGTAAAGTTTTAGCTATAAAAAGATTAACAATGATTAGTGTAAAGTCTGAAAGTCTCATCTCCTCAGTTTTGCTTATTTTTTCCACCTTCTTTTTATGCATCAGGTGATTCACCGTCGTGTCAATGGGCGCCTAGATTTCTTCCGGGACTGGAACTCCTACCGGAACGGGTTCGGTTACAACTCGGGAGAGATGTGGCTTGGGAACGAGGTGATTCACGCAATAGCTGCACAGGCTCGTTACGAACTATTCGTTGTGTTAGAGGATTGGCTGTTCACCTTCGTCGAGGCTCACTACAGGCATTTCTACGTAGGAAGTGAGATGACAAACTACACGTTACGAGTGGCTGGTTTCACAGGAGGTCCAGCAGGTAAATATTTAACACTTTTCAGTCGCTTGGTGGCAACAGTTTGCTTTATGACGTCACAAAAATACCGACTCATTTAATAACTCAAATTTCCCAACAGGGATTATGAAACTAAGAATTAATATCAGCTTTATAAGACACCAGTTACTCATCACTATAAATATTTCTTGTTTGATATTCTTTTGTAGGTGACGCCCTCTCAGCCCACAATGGCCAGCAATTCTCAACATTTGACCGTGACAATGACCTGTGGCATGGCAACTGTGCTACAGAGTACACAGGAGCCTGGTGGTATTCTTCATGCCATAATTCCAATCTGAATGGTCGATATTTGGGTGGCATTGTACCGGCAGGACAGAATGCTAAGGGTGTAGTCTGGTTCCCATTCCATGGGTATGGATACTCACTCAAGTCATCGGTGATGATGATAAGACCTAGAATCTGATCAAACCTGATATAGACGTGTGTTTTTGGTATAATGAGCAATTTTTATTTGGTCGTATGATACTTAAATGGGGCGTACACAATTAAAGCTGTGGTGGTGGTGGTGGTGGTGTTGGTGGTGGTGGTGTGTGTGTGTGTGTGGGGGGGGGGGGGCTACACACGGATAATTCGTTCAAACGTTGACCTGAGAAGGGAAGGGGTGCAGCAGGATGCAACATTCCAATTGGGGTAGCTATGTTCTGGAAAGAAACAAGGGGAGTGTTCTTTGAACTGGAGAGCATTACAACTCAGTGTTATAATCTGCTGTAAACTATTCACAATCTGTAATGTTGTAAGAAATTTACATGAAATGCAGTACAATAGTTTTACTTTTCAGGCAATAACGAGACATTGTATATAAATCATCGAACTATTATAGCAGCCATATTGGTCCGATATCCAGTAAACACACGCACGATAACAGATTCATTGGAAGATCATTATGTACAAGGTACCAGCCTATTTTCCTTCAAGCCCCGGTTTGATTACGTGTATTTTTTGGGTATGCAAGGAATCATGGTAAAGTGTGGTCGAAGTTTTGTTTTACTTTTTATTGTTCGTTATTTGTGATTAATTCTAGCGTCTTTAGGCCTCAATAACCTATATATGTATCGACTTAATCTTACAATTGTTTAAAAATTACTACGTCATCTATAGATAATCTGTGAAGTAAACTGCGTATAGATGTTGACCTTTAAATGTTTTATAAAGTAAAAAAAAAACGGAAAACCAAAATGTCCCATAAAAGCTTTTTTGAAACTTATTGATGTAATTTTCCTTTTAGTATAAAGTTCGATAAAAATGTGAAAGATTTAGGCGTGACTCACTGTGTGTCAAGACACGTGTGGTTAAACATTCAGAGGATCGTTGTTTTATTACAGTGCAATATTAAAGAGAGATGTGAGAGCTTCCGGACCCTGTATGCAATGATAAGAATTGTAATTTTGTTAAAACATTTGATATGAAATATCTGACAAATAAAAATAAACGTCATTAATTGACTAGCGTGCTTGGTGTATAATCAATCTACGGTTTAGACAGGGATATTTTTCAAAAAAGTTCCAATCAAAATACCTTCAATCTAGTATGTTTTGCGGATACACCATGTAATTATCTCTTGTGAGTTGGTGTGGTTCTGAAAAGAACCGATATTATAATAACTCGACGTTTCGATCAGGTAATGACATGGGGTCTCCGCAAAACTTACTAAGACTGTATTGCCACAAAAAATACCTCCATCCAAAAATCATGAGAAAAATAAATAAAAATAAAATAAAATATAACAAATGGTGTAAAAATCCTTTGAATTAATCTTCATACATCTCGATACTTATACAGCGGTTACATCATTTTTATGACAAACCAACATAGAGTGCCATAAACTTTTATTTAATATTATTTTTATGATTGAGATTTCATATTAATTCAATAGGAATAAATTCCATCCCAATCGGAAAATCAGAAGGAAAGACTTCATTTCTAAAATCTAGTTTTGTGGTACAGAATTAATATAGAACAAAACCTTCCTTGCTGGGTTTCATTTTGAATTTTACATTCACATTGAAAGCATCGCAGTTGCCAGCAACATGACTGCAGAAAGCAGAATGCTGAGTCGACCAGCAGAGGGCGCCCCAACATTCAATGGAGAATTTCTTGTGACGATAGTAGAGCTTTCTCTAAAACGGAACACGAAGTGATCCCCGTCGTTGACATCTGTCATTGAAAGATCTACACAAAGCAAACACAAAATAAACTGTAATGACGACATTTTATTAACTTTTTTTTTTTACGAATAATAATAAAAATTTGGGAGGCTAACGAACCTTATTGGCAGATGACAAGCTGAATTGCAAAGGACTCGGCTACACGTGTTCGAGGCATTCAAGGTCAGCCAGCCACATCAACGCTTTATGACCACGGAACACAGCCTGAAATCAAAAGCGTTTGCCGCGTAGTAGCCAGTCCGGAGGGAGGAAAACCGGATGGCCTGGGGAAAGACCATCTTGGCATAGCAGAGAACCAACACACAACTCTACTCACATAATGGCTCTAGCCGGGAATCGAACCGGGAACACATTGGTGAGAGGCGAGCGCTTTACCCACACGTCAGCCAGGCCACCCCTATTATGTTACTGGTAGCTTAATTGAATTAGGAATCATTTGTTAAATAAGTTTATTCTTTCAAATCTCAAAGGGAAAACAAAATTACCGTAAGGTATCATGTCATTGGAGCCCGCGTAGTAACCAGTCCAAGTATTATTGTCGTCATTGACCACTTCGTTAATTTCCGTCACGGTGTTCATTTGCATATCAAGCACCGCCCTTAAAAAAAATATGATTATTATTCGAAATAAAATAAAACAGTGTGCATTTATCGCAATAGTAAAGGTGTGGTTTAAAAACTTAAGGGAAAAAAACAAACAAAAACCTTCAAACTTACTTGACATAAATTGGTAACTGCATATTTGCATCCTGTAAAAGAGTAAAAACCGTAGTACCAGTGGGTTGAATCAAAATAGGCCTCTTACAGACTGGTTTGAAGTTATCGTTGGTGTTTTCGTTTGAGATGGTCAGGAACGCGACCTCATACGTCAGCGGCATGGTTGGATAAATCACAGATGGACCACCACATGCACCTATACATGAACAAAAAAAATAGAAACGTCAAAAAACTTTGTGTTAGTTTCAAATCTTGGTCTCTCTTTTTAGGCAAGGACAACATTCTTAGAAGTATATTTAAAAAAAACTACTAATAAAAAAGCAACTTCCATAAAGAGGGTGCTACTGGAGCTCCGTTGAAATCCAACGGGAGACTTTGGAATAATAGATGGCAGCAGACTTACCAGGTAAATTGTCATTGTTTACGTAGTTATGAGCATGCGCACATTTCCGAGAACAATGGATTTACCTGGTAAGTCTGCTGCCACCAAGCGTTCTTAAAAGTCTCCCATTAAACTTTACTTCGTCTTTCTTTACCTGTGTAGTTTTGGTCATGTGCACCAGATGTATTCACGTATTGCCAGAGATACGCGCTTTCGCTGGTGATGTCGATAAAATCAACTCCTGAAATAGAGCAGAGTTTAAAATCAAAACAAAATGAAATAATGAATAAGCGTCTCTTTTAAAGACATCTTGCCATCAACATTTTTGGTCACCTTCCCTTCACGATTACAGTTGACAAATTAACAAATGGGGCCAGGCCATTGGAACCCAGACTTCTTGTGTAAACATGAGGATTTATAAGAAAGTTTGTATTAAAATTGACCATTATTGGTGATGATTTTGTTGTGCAATGTAGTGGGATAACGCATGAATGAACAACCGTCAACATGGTAGAATGATACCCGCATAAAGGAGCTTCCAAGAGGAAGCCTTTGCAATCGATAGAGGGCGGTGTTTGAAACCGTGGGCTCGGAGTGTAGATTGGTTCCAGGTCCCTATACATCGTTTTCGTTCTGACTGTAGGTAGGGACCGGTAGCGGGTAATGAAAGTTAACATAATACCTGGCAGATTTCTGCCAGGTATATGCTAATTAGAATTAGCATAGGTCTAAGTAATAGGTCGCCATAATGCAATGCGGACTTTACACAAAACAAGACGGACACAGAGTCTCAGAATCTCCCATCGTGCAGACTAACGTTAGTTAAGACGTTCTTCTAAAGTTAGCTTGAACTTTGATGTTGAAGGTTGGTTCACTATGTCCGGGTGAAGGGTTACGATACATACATGTGCTAGTGTCAAACAACAACATGCACACGTCACAAGCATAGCCAACGTCATCTCTAAAACTAGAAAATTATTACTGCGCCTGGAGGGCCAATCAAAAGCGCCGTGTCGGTAGTAACTTCCGGTCCCTATACAGTCAAAAGAGAACGATGTAGGGACCGGGAACCAGTCTAGCTCGAGTGTTAATGAAATCAACTGTGGACATAAACTTTATAAAAGACCTAGAGGTTGTACAAAACCATACGACACGGCCCAACAGCATTTTTTTTCTCTGAGTTCAGAGTTGACATCCTCGGAAATCTTTTCCATTTTTTTTTCAGGATTCCCTTTCAAGAATCTATTTAAACAAACAAAAATTCCCCATTGAAAAGCATTATGGCAGTGGCAATTTCGGACTGCAGAAAAAAAAATAATAAAACGGCCTGACAAGAAGTATTCTTGACCATGAGAAAATGACGCTTGCCAATCATAATGTGGTCACTCATCAGTTTAAGCCTACACAGTAAACACATTTTTAAGTGGACATTCGTATGTAATTGACCCATAGAAATTGTCCCGCCCCTCTGATCTTAATGACTTTGATGGACAACACGAGTATCAATATCATGTGACATTAGATCGACCAATAGGAAAGCTAAAATGACAGCTCACACGAATTGCCCCAAAACAGCAGATACGCACAGATACCATTTTCAGGGTTGTACTTCAATGATTTTTGTACGATCTGCAATACAGAACGGAAAAAACTGCCGTAGCAACTAAGGAGCTTAGACCTCCCTCTATCGATTGCAAGTGAAATTTCTCTCAATCTTACCCACTTGTGAAGACGTCTTCGTTGAATTATCATAAAGTATCCAGTAAAACGGAGCGTCCGAAGAAACGTTATTTATTGATTCTACAAAGTGTCCGTACATTGAATTCACAGGACCGATTGTAAACCTGCAATATTAATCAATTCAGAAAAAAAACAATAAAAAAAAACCAATTCATTATCGGAAAGACTTGTCACTTTAGCGTGCATATCATCAAATCCTGCAAAGTACAGTAAAAACATCGATTAAGTTTGGCGTGTCGAACTCAAGTGATTTTCGCACGGCTAGAGTGCGGAAATTAAATGGAATCTGTGACAAACGTCGAATTTAAGTTGCCATGACTGTTAAGTGATTCAAAATGGCGGACTCGGGAGAAAACTGCAAATCATGATTCGTGGTGGCAATTCGAACTGTGATACTAAAAAAAATCATGAATTTTATTGAGTGGCGCTCGTCGTATTTTTCTGAAGTCTATGGAATATGTTTCATGCAGTTGGAAGTTGCTGCCCACCACATCCCGGAAAACTCCTGTGTTATAACAAGGGAAATAATTATTGGTTACATTATTACACGTTACACAATTCTGTTCAGTGGCGGACGGGTGCTGGTCCCAGTCAGTTTTTCAAACAAGAGTTTAAGTACGAGAGGATTGCAAAAACTTAAAAGAACATCGCCCAACTGAGAATTCGACTTGATTCGATATACGGCAAATAAAGGCGTATAATATAATTTTATCACCACGTCGTGCAACTACCGTTGTAGCAAGGCAGAGCTTCCTATGTTACACGGCAGTGTCGAACTTAAATTTAGTTTGCGCTAAACGCCTCTCTCTTGTCGAATTTAATTAATCATCATTTTCTAATTATTTTAGCGCAGGCCAATCTTTAGTTATGTTCACATGTTTATGTTTTGGGTGCATTGTTCATTGTGTTGTGGCACTTGTGTGCTCGAATTCGCTCCCTTGTGTGCGCCCGTGTGTTTTTTTTTCACATGGGTGTTTGTTTCTCCTAATGTTCCTTTTCTGGGGTGTTGGAGCTGTTTGTTTTTCTTGTTGGCTTACATGAAATTACTTCCTTGTTGTTGGCTGGCAGCAAGCATTCCTTGATACAAAGTGGCATTAACTGGTACTCTGTACTGCATCCCACACAGTGGAGCTACGTTGTCGACACCATCAACGGATAGGTAAGAGTTTACCAGCTGAACATCCTTCATTCCTGACGTCATATCCGCTGGGGGGCAAAAGTCATCGGTTTGGTCAGCTAGTACACAAAATATAAGAATAAACAGGCCCATAACAATGCTGATCATTTTATTTTATTGTTATTTTTGTTCTGTATGTTGTTTTGTCATGTGATAATATATTTGCTGAGTGGACCGCTCATGAACCAAAGACAATTCAAATTCTAGTCTTAGGCCTATATATTTAAATCAAGTTTCACAAATTCTTAAAATCAAGTTTCACATCAAATTCTTGAAATCAAGTTTCACTTCAGATTCTTAAAATCAAACATCATTTCAAATTCTTAAAATCAAGTAAAATTTCAATAAATTTGATTGTTATTAAGTTTAAAAGTATAATTGAGAAAATAAAATTAGCTGTTGCAAACTGCTTACCAACCATAAGGACCTGCGGTATAAATGCAAACAAATGTGAATGGTTATCTCACGTTTTGACCCAAGCAGAGTCTTTCCCAAAGGCTCAATGTCAGCACAACACACACATGCAACATACAATCATCTATACAACAGAAGCAGCCAAGCAGACTGCTTCTATTTGGGAGCGTTTACTCCAGTAATGTTGTGTTGTGTTGTTATCTTTTGAGAAAGACTCTGCTAAAGGGTCGAAACGTGAGGCCCTTAAAAAATGTACATACAAGTATAACTGAACTCTGGGGTCGATTTCACAAAGAGTTAAGATTGATTTGAGGGCAAATCAATCTTAATTACTAAGCAAAGTGTGATGTCACAATACAAATTACTATGGTAATACTGACGACTCATCTGAATAATATGAATCTTGGTGCTTTGTGAAATCGACCCAGCAGTATTTAGGGAGGTTTGGCTACACGTATTTATTTACCTGAACATCAACGTAAGCGTGAGAATATTTTTTTCGCTGACGTCAAGTAAAAAATACGCTATCAGACGTATATTTTCACGTCAATATGTCCGCAGTCGACCGTACGCGAGCTGGAATGGGCAAAAAGTGATGACGTAATTTTGCAACAGCACAAACTTTTCGCGTTCACGTTAACGTTTTTCCTTACGTAACGTGCAGCTAAACCTCCCTATTGTGTTAAGAATTACAGTTTGAAAATCTCTTTTTAAAGTTAGAAGTAATGGCTGTAACAAGAAATGTGGGGAAACCGCTTGCAGTTTGTTGTTCGTTGAACGATATTTTGACTAGCGATGCCCTACACACTTACCCAAGGCAGCTGCAAATAGAAGAACAAACATCAACATCGCCATTTGTGTCCGAAGAAGCCCCATTATGATATTGATTCAGAGTTTAGGTTGATTAAATTGATCAGTTATCAAGTGGTAAACTATATTCACCGGAAGTAGTGAAGAAGACAACAACACTCACACGTCCGTCGAAGTGAAGTGGTTAACTGACGATTTAGGTTAGGGTTTATATAATAGGCCTGTCGTACTTGCAATGAAAAGGGGAAATCCCCATGGGCTTTGAACGCGAACAACCATGATGTTGTGTGTGAAAGTGAACAAATAATTGTTGGCTAACTCTAAACAACCATCAGTGCAATGGGATGTTGTGCATGTATGAACATGAACAAATAATTGTTAGCTCAACTCTTTGAATGAATTTATTCCGCGAAACTTCACAATTGGTCAAGAAGTTAAATAAAATTAATTGATTAGCAGTAAACATGATGATATTGCAAAACTACTTCCTTGAAGTTTCTTTATTCAAAAAGGTGCCGATTCCGGTTTGCGTAGGTAGGCAGATCCTGTTTACCAACCTTCAAACTGTTTCGGGTTACAATCCATTTATTAAAATAAACAGTTAAAAACCTTAGGTGAAATGTTAACAGGCGACAATAGTACATGTATCATACAAAGTATAAAGATGAGTCGGGGGACTATACCCCGATCCAGCGGTACATGTATTTGGATTTGCTTCACATGACCCAAGTTTGAACAAATTTTTAGCGATTTTTCGACGTCGATTTTGAAGGAGCTGTAAACATCGAGTACGCTTGCTTATGTTGGTTATTTCATAGGCTCCACACAGCAAACAAACGCTTAGGAATTCACGTGCAGTCACATTATTCAGAGCAAAATCTGACTAGATGTGTCCGGCATTAGCGGTGTTGATTGTTTTTCACACAGCGAATGCCATTACGGTTCTGGGCCGATTGTCTAAAACCTACAAGCGGACAGTTTTTTACAAAAATACTGTCCTTCAACCTCTTGACAAAGACTTCTCATAATCTGCCAAAAACTGTTCATTCTTACATTGTAAACACTGACACTATCCACTCAATAAGCGAGGTGGGTTGTGTTATCATGATACGTGACCGGCCTACTTGTAGCTATACGGTTGCTATATCATGATACGTGGCGGCAAGCTTATAAGCTATGGTGGCTATATCATGATACGTGGCGGCAAGCTTATAAGCTACGGTGGCTATATCATGATACGTGGCGGTAAGCTTATAAGCTACAGTGGCTATATCATGATATGTGGCGGTAAGTTTATAAACTACTGTGGCCAGTCGAATCGGATACTAATGAAGAACTATTTCCCTCCGTAGAGAAAACCGTGTCGTCTGTGTCAATCAAACCATAAACACCCCCCTTCGTAACACCACCTCCGGTAGTAGGGAAACATGTCAACTCGTACCCAGGTCAACTCGTACCCAAGTCAAGTCGTGCCCCAATTATTGTACCCAAGTCAACTCGTACCCGGGTAAACTCGTATCCAAGTCAACTCGCACCCAGAATTCGGTAGTAGTACGGAGGTAGACTGATGACCAGCGGCTATGTATAGAGGAAGTGTTCCATAGTGTACCACATTTTATTCACGTCTCTACAATCCAGTGACATCCAGGACATTCACAATGTAATAAAAGTGTTTCGACAAAATACTAATCGAGGAAGTCAAAACCGAAGGTGTGTCACTAAAAATAAAGTCCAAATGGGAGAACAAAGAGAAGTCCTCGATCGCCGTACTCAGAGTCAATATGTATATTATACAGGAGCGAGTATAAAGGATGGGGGAGGGGGAGGGGGAGGGGGAGGAGGGGGAGGTGGAGGAGGGGGAAGGGGAAGGGGAGGGGAAGGGGAGGGGAGGGGAGGGGAAGGGGCGGGGAAGGGGAGGGAAGGGGAGGGGAGGAGGGGTAGGGGTAGGGGTGCAGTGTTATTGTGGGTCATGATGACATGTTAATGAAAGGTCACTAACAACAATTTATAACGATGGGTATTAGTAAGATGGGAGGCACTAGTAAACATTCCGACTACACCCATTATAAACCAATAATCTAGGAAACTAATGTTACTGAAAAAGAGAAGGACATGAAATCAGCTCTTCATTTCAACAATGTTTCTGCATCATTTAAAAAAAATTCACACATAACATCAACAAATCAAAATTAAATAAAACACGGGACAATAAAATTATATTTCATCGTTATCTTTATTTAAATTACTTAAAATCAAAATGGGTTTCCTTCATGTGACACTTGTACTTTGAATACCCTTGTTTGAAAGCCTTGTTTTGGTGCCTTAGTTTTTTGACCCACTGGTAAAAATAAGTTCATGTCTCGGTGCTAAATTCATTTCACTTGTTATTATTTTTGTATTTTTATAGCCCTATTTTAAGTTTGTTTTCAAATTAAAACTGAGGCAAATACAACATGTTCCCATAACAATGAAAACCTCAAACAAACAAATACAAAATAAACAAACACAAATAAAAAGTCGGACACAGTATAACCTGTAGCCGATTTCACGGAACTTTACGCAACTGCGTTAAGTCCACTTGCTCAACATTTAATGCGTAAGTTAGGCCACTTGCACTATAAAATGTGGCGCAAGTGGACTTAAGCATTTGCGTAAAGTTTTGTGAGATTAACTGCTGGCCCATTTAATGTTGTGAAATGTGACAAAGGTTCCAGAATATTTCCCTTCGACTAAATTTGTACACAGTAGCCTTGGGTCAGATTTTTTCTAGAGAGGAATGATTCAGGAAAAACACAAGAAAACAAACTTTCCTTCAAAAATGAACCAAACCCATCACACTCAACATTCTTATAAAAATTTTGTGTTCTTAACAGTTTCATCGCATTTCCTAGAAAATCATTTTCCTCAAATCTATTGAGTTGTAAAAAGTTTATTTGTCTGATTACACTTCTCTGAATTGTTATCTTTCAGGCCGAATCCTATTTGGCGGCTACGGCAACGGATCGTTGCGTCATCATGCCTTGAAGTATAGGACATCCTCAGCAACACCGAATGCAACAGCCGTAGCTAATTCAGATATGGACAAACTTGTACAAAAAAAAACTTTCAGTAGGTTCCCTCATTCTGCAGATATGTTATTTCCACTCGGAAAATGTGAAACCAACAAAAATAAGGTGCAAAAATAAAACAAAAACTGATAACACTTTTCGAACAGTTGTTTTAAAAACAATGATTCTGAAGCGAAACAAAAACAGAACTGACTGTTTACAAAATCAACATTGAAGAAAACAAAGACAAATAAACGAAAAGTGGAAAACAACATATGACAAAAACTCAACTTCTGTTAAGTTTAAATCAGATGGACCCTTTGTATAAAAGCAATCATCCAGCAGCCAAAATCACCCACAGCTTTTGGATCATCACAAGACCAACAGTTACCGAAGATCGTGGATCTAAAGCTGGAGTTGTCTAACATCTGTTCCACTTATTAAAACAAAACATTTCCTAAGATAAAGTGTCCGAAAAAAATGAGTGCAAATGATTCCTGTCAACAAGACAATGAATGATAGAAAGTTACATGAGTGAGGAGTGTGGAAAGGGATTGGTCATAAAGCTTTGTATATTTTATAAATACATGTAGTTAACTATGGCAAGTACAAATCAACTTGCACCACAGCGAACCCCCTCCCCCCCCATCCCTTCCGCTGATATACAAGCCTGGTTTATCCAGCCACAGAGACTTTGGAGTGTGGTACCGTTGGTTTGAGACTCTTGACTGATGATGAAGAATGGGGGGGCAAGGAGGGTTTCAAGGATGTAGAATGAAGATGGGACATCATACCTCAGGTACTGCTTGACTGTTGATCTTTATGAAACTTTTCAATCTGAAAACAAACGTCGAAATGAAGATAATTGCATGCTTCAAACTTTGAACATTTTCTTCATGACATTTGGCAAGAGGAAGCAACAATACAAACAACCTCATTGAGTAACAGCTCTTGCTACACATGTTGAATAACAAAGTAATTTCAATAATATTGTTAGTAATTTTTTTTAAACATTTGTAAAACATGTGGTATACGGAAGCGTATTGCCGCCACGTGAATATAAAAATCTCACTTATATCGTGTACGTACACGATAGTTAGTACGTAAACGATAATTATCAGGTATGTTCACGATAATTATCGAGTAAGTACACGATAAGTCAAAAGTTATCATGTACGTACATGATAATTCCCAACTTATCGTGTACGTACAAGATAACTATCGTGTACTCACATGGTAAGAGTTTATTCACATGGCGGCAATACGCTTCAGTAGGTAACCACTCTATACTCGGTATTTTCTGAATCCTGCTGATAAAAATCCGCAGGCTACTCTGGTGGAATATAACACACCACCATGGGGTGTTATGGCCGAGTGGTCTAGTGCGATGGACTCAAGTTCAAGTTCTGTAATTTACAGAATGTGAGTTTGAATCCTGGCCTGGTCAATCTAGACACTTGTGTCTTTGAGCAAAGCACTTTATTATAATTGCTTCTCTCTATCCAGGAGTACAAATGGGTACCGGCGGCAGCTGAGGAGTAACCTCCGATGGTCTGGCATTCTAACCAGGGAGAATAGAAAAATTTCAGTCGTTAAATGCCAAGGAAACCTGATATAAACACCGTCTTGATGTGCCATACTGGCTCAGGAAAGCCATATTGGCTTGGGACAGACTTTACTTTTTACATGAACAACCCGCTTTCTAGAGAAGATGTCTTAACCACTTAAAAACACCAAGATTTCCCAGTGACGAGAAAACAGCTGAAAATCTAGCATTATCAGGTTGGTACCCCAAGCATTTAGGGGCCATATTTGAGTAGAATGGTCCATTGGTGCTATTCCTGTGCCACAAGGGTTTTTCTCTAGGCCCATCGATTTTCCTGTCTCCGGAAAAACCAAACACTTTCGATCTCAGGCTGTGTTCCATGGTCATATATGGGTTGATGTGTCTGGCTGCCAAAAGTGCCCTTACATGCCTGCAGCTCAAACATGTGTAGCCGCGTCCTTCGCAATTCAGCCTCTCAGCTGCGATTAAGGATAGTTAGCCTCAAAAATTATTATTAATAATAACATATTACTCGCTATTTGGTTACAAAATATACTCACAATTTTTTTAATATGAGCTAGAGCACTCTCCTTGCCTTTACAGTCTTCTGTACCATATGGAGGATGGACTGTTACATCACCTATAACTATGCATACACCTTGCCATTCACATGGGAGTCTGTAGAAGAAATCAAATAAATGAATTTAAATACCACACACTCAGATCCTGGTCATTTGAGCATGTGTCATACTTTATTTTGCCATGTATTTACATGATTTAGGCCTACTGCCGCGATGCTGGCGTGTCCTACATCATTAATTATTGGACTTTTGACGCTTAATTTGCAGTATCATTCCCAAAATAATCGTTCCCGCCTGTTTGCCCAAACAAGACAAGGTCTTGTCACCATATGCAAGGCTGGTGTCTACATGGAGGCGTCCTCGTTATTTAGAACGTTTTTTTTATAGAATTTTCAGAGTGTGGGGTGGACGAGTTTCCATGTCTATTTTGCGTGTATTGTGAACAAAACTCAAATGACAAGGATCTAAGTGTGAGGTATATATAACAAATAATAAATGCATTTTGCTTGTGCATTGTCGCAGAATTTAATCACTCGATGATATCTAGCTTTCCCATTTCACACAGCTTTACACATAAATGATACACAAATGAATGTCAGCTTTGGAGCAGGAAGTGGCAAAATAAACCGACAGTGGGACCAATGTGTTCATGAATGATCAATCACCAATAACAATAATCACAAAACCAACTTTGTGTTAGAGACGCCATTCAGGTCCTTTAAAATGTCTGGTGGAAGGGTCACTGAGAAGTACACCCTCAATCTCTGGGAGATTAAGAGATGAGAGAACAGGAAGAGTCGTTACTTACGTTTTCCTGATGGTTTGGAATAAATGTTGGGCCTCTACACTAACGCCTTCTTTGAGTAATCTGAAAGAATTCTTTTTGGCTGCAATGGCTTCATCCGCTCTCTTGTTTAACTGCAAAGTTAAAAACAAACATAAAACAATTTAATATTTGTGTTTTTTGCCCATAAACCAATATGTGTTAAGCACTATATACTCAGTACTTCCCCCCCCCCCCGAGTCCTGTGAAAAAAAATCCACATGCATATTCCTCGGGTGGGATTCGAACCCAAGACCCCCGCCATTCTAGAGCAGATGTCTTACCAACTAGACTACCGAGATTGCCCGGCGGCAAGAGGCAGGTTGAATCCTTCTAGCAGCGGGCACCGAAACCATTATGTTAATTTTTGCATTGGGGATAATGAATAATATTATTATTCTTTACCCCAAATGCAAAAACAAACATCTATTATAAAACAATTTACAAATCAATTCTGCATTAATGACAATGATCACTCTTTTAATTATCAAAATAATTTAGATAGAAAGAGTTGTTCTAATCTGCTTACCATCTTTAATGCAAAAGGTGGCATCACATTTGAAAAGGTGGTTTGAAGATTGCTGTTTGGGTTACAGTAAGCAATGGATGTTCTGCAGGAATATGACTTGGTATCTATAATATTATGCATCTGAAGGCATTTTCATACTATCAATGTCCGATCGGTGTCGAGATCTACACACAGATCAACTCTGTGTTAACTCGGTAAAACAAGGTAAACAAGGTTCAAATGCACTCTGCTTTCACACTAGCTGTGTACGAAATCAGCTTGTGGGTTACACAATCATGTAACTTTCGACCTGTGTAGTGTGATTGTTTCACATTGTCAGGATCCTACACGGATCCAAGCGGAAAACTCCCATTCTGTATTACTGCAGATGGCGCCATGCACTCAACATGGATAAAAAATAAACCCTGGAGTGTTCACACTCAGCTTTCGACAAGTGTTTGAATTGTGGATACAGATCGATAGCTCTCAACCCATCTCCTGATCAGGTTTAGTTTCGACAAAGATCGTGCGCTCTAAACGGTCAATGCCAGATTGAAATGTTGTAGAGTGAAAAGGTCTGACAAACTTACACAGATCGGACCCGTGTCGGACACAGAGATTTTTCATCGTGTGAAAAGGTCTTTAAAACTTAATTAGGTGATTAGGTTGGCTCAGTGGTTTCTTTCCCTGCCTTTCACCTCTGTGAAGCCCGCTGCGAGTCTCATCTCATGTGGATTAGGTTTTCCGTCCCTTACTGATTGTGTGGGGTTTAACATTTTGAGTTTTGCTCCAACACCTAAACACAGGCCTGGTTAACATGGAGGCCACAGCCTCTGTTGCCCTCATCTTTGCCTTAGTACCCCTTCAAATGTTTCCCATTGACTGTTAAGATTTTTCCAATGAAATTCCCTTTTGCTGAATGAAAATGACCTTGCCCTCTCAAAGAAGAAACTCTAGGGATGGATTTCACAAAGTGCTAGGACTAGTCTTATTTCGAGTTAGGACGAGTAACTAGTCCTAACTTATAGGACTAGTCCTAAGTTAGGACTAGTTTTGTGAGATCCATCCCTGGCCAGTAAAACTGAACATTTCTTCATCGTCTCCTACTCATCTTGTTATTGGAGCTGGTGCTGTTGGATGTGTAATTAAATTAATTAATTAAACTAAAATTACCTTCTGGATGTTGAGAGGAGACAACTTAGGCTGTGGATCTGATGATACCTTTTCTACTTGAGGATCCTTGGCAAAACTTAAATTGACGATGCGTATATCATATGTGTTCTTTCTCTCACTGTTTGTGGAAGGTGTTTCTGTTTCCGATGGTCAAGGAGAATTTCATTTCCATTGTAACATCACAGCAGAAAGACTTTTCAACAATACAAGTTTGGACGAGGTACCATACTACTAGCTGTGACAATCTTGACATTCAATTTTGTTTTTACTTTTTTAGTGCTGTTTTGTATTTGGGGGCTTACATTACAGGCAAATCCTGATTGTCAATTTGTAAAGTCAATCAAACGAGCCTTGACAGTAAGTCGTTTGATTATAATAACAAAAGCGAACATTTGGATTAAAGATAATGAAACAAAAAAAGCTGAAAATACTGATTTATGAAATATCAACAAACAATTATGATGAATAGCAAACAAACAAAGTTTTTAGTTTAAAGACACCCACTCGTCAACGCGCGACAAACAAATTCATGCCACGAAAGATCACCTTTGACCGGCGCACGCATTGTACGTAAACTAGGTACGGGTACATTATCGTTTTGTGCCACAGAAACAGTCATCGGGTAATAGTGACGAGCGGGCGTCTTTAAATTTGAAGTTCACCAAAAACAAAGTTCATACCAGTACAAATCTGTCAGAGAAATCTTTCCACCTGAACTGAAATACTGTCAAAGACGAGAAAATAGCATTTGAAGACCCTCAAAACCATCGATGCTTGTTTGCGATTTTGACATTAACCTATCCGTCGAACGACCGATAATGTCAAAATCTCAAAGAAGGAGTTCAGTGCCCCAGTTACTGGGTCTACATATTCACAATGGATTTGTATTGTTGCCTTACTCAGCTACTTGATATTTTAACTACATTACAAACAACTACACTACAAAAACCATTAGAATGTTAGTAAACGAGCCTTTTTACTTCCTTTGCTTCCATTCTATTTCTACTCTTCTTCGGGTTGTGTTAAACCTGAGGACGCCGAGCGAGAGGGCTGCTCCCTAAAAAAAATGTCTGCTTAGACTAGAGCCTAGAGGTTAGGCTTTCATAAATTGGCCATAGGCTCTTCATATTTAATGATACTATTACAGGCCTCAATCAATTTTGTTTTCTCTTAATTGCCCGATCGGGCAAGTTTGGTCGCATATGGCTTGCCCGATCTTGCCCGACAAAAAAAACAAACAAAACAAACAATTGAGGCATGAATTTTGAGGAATTTATATCAGCAAATTAAGTGGCAATATTGCCAAACCTTGACTTATGTATTTTTATTTATTAATTGACAGCATAGGCTAACTATCGTTGAACAAATAAATGTAAAATTTGAAATTTCGTACAAGTAAACTCACACGCACGTACTTACACAAAACCGGTCCGCTGATAAATGTGGACATCTTTTACTGCTTGGACTTACGTATACTTAATTGCCGAGTACCAGCAATGTAATTTTTCCACAATGGGTTCACTTAAAATAAAAGTGGCTGTACACCAGCAATGTGATGTATTAAAAATAACGACGATCCACTGTACGATATTCACAAATCTGCAGTGCACTTTTACCAGGAATATTTTACTATATTTTGACAACGAAAAGCATAGTGGGTGAACGTTATTTGTCAATGCGGTGGAGCATTTACTTTCTATTATTAGCAGAGATTTGTACAAATGTTGTCCCCGTCCCCCGTATCAACATACAATTACAATAAAGTACCATTGCCAGTAGTTTCACTCAATCCACCACCTTACCAATGGTGGGGCTGAGTGAAACCACGAGTACAAGATTGATTGTTTCCTTGGCTCCCCTCCATGGTGTGTGCACAGACAATGCATATTTACATGAAACCAGTGCAGTTAAGATGGCGCAACCACGATATGTTCGATATTTTTGGGGTAGATTTTTATAACATTAAGTAGACCCAGTAACTGGGGCGCTGTACTCCTTTTTTGAGATTTTGACATTATCTGTCGTACTAGCGCCCCAGTAAGGAATATGTAGTAACTGCGACGGTCAGGAGGATTCAAATCACCTCTGTTAAAAAAAATGCCTTAGACTCAACAGAATTGCTCAAAATTCGCCTACTGTCTTCTCCAAGTGTTTATGGTGTAATAAAATGCATTTAATTGTACTCACGATCATTTTCTGTCCTCCAAATCGATGATTTTTAGGGCCTCTGACAACCCTGCCGTTACAATCGCCATTTTGATTACTAATGTTACGACTGTTTTCTGACTTGAAAAAAGTCGTATTAACGCTGCGGGATCACGTGTTTGCTGATGCCCGGACTTGAATATTGTTTTGCGCAGTCAAAGCAGGATACCAGCTGTGTCAACGACCCCCCACAATGGCAACATTGTACAGCACGCACTCGGCAATCATGACCAATGGGACTTTGTGGTGTTCGTTGACTGGTATCCTGCGTTGACTGCGCAAAACAATATTCAAGTCCGGGCATCAGCGAACACGTGATCCCCGCAGCGTTAATACGACTTTTTTCAAGTCAGAAAACAGTCCTAACATTAGTAATCAAAATGGCGATTGTAACGGCAGGGTTGTCAGAGGCCCTAAAAATCATTGATTTGGAGGACAGAAAATGATCGTGAGTACAATTAAATGCATTTTATTACACCATAAACACTTGGAGAAGACAGTAGGCGAATTTTGAGCAATTCTGTTGAGTCTAAGGCATTTTTTTTAACAGAGGTGATTTAAATCCTCCTGACCGTCGCAGTTACTACATATTCCTTACTGGGGCGCTAGTACGACAGATAATGTCAAAATCTCAAAAAAGGAGTACAGCGCCCCAGTTACTGGGTCTAAACTCTAAACGTTAAGCTTTGTATTACTGCTTTGAACACTTTTCTAGGAAATCACCAGTGGAATATGACTCAATAGTGTCTCAAAAAAGCACTAGCCCGATCGGGCAGAGCATTCAGACATTCCAGGTTGCCCGATAAAATTTCACTGTGTTGGACAGGCGATTTGTCGAGGCCTCTGGGTATGGATACTATAATTAAAATGTTAATTAGTAGTAACTAGTAGTAGTAGTGTTAGTACTATTCTAAAACAGTTTTACTAAACAAAACACGTAACAATTCAATAAAGAAAATCCACCATAAAAAATATCAGTCAGGTTGAATTGAAGGAACCGTACTTATCTTCTCGTAAAAACTCGTAAAAAAGTCGTAGACGTTGTCAGTATATCAAACTCTAGAATGACATGAAATATATCAGTAACTTCACAACAAAAAGGATACTGAGTGCCAGCATCTTGCTATTTGAATCATAAGCCATCACTTCCCCTGAAATTCTCTCCTCAAAACACGTCTTACATGACACAAAATTGCCGACTTTGAATAACCCTTCTCCAAATGTGTTCATGTTCGTCGCCATCTTGTTCGTTTACAAGAGTCGGCGCATGCGCTGCTAAAGGCAGAAATTACGCCAAGTGAGGGCGCTATGTTAAAACGTCGGGAAACGTCTGCTCAGACGGTCTATGGCGGGAAGGCACTTGTTTTTGTAAAATTAATGATTTCCATTCCCCAGCACCAGTTTCACATTAAACACGACGGTGAGTACAAACCCATGTATACCGAATTGTTTGAATTTATTGAGGAAAATTGTATGTTACTACCGAGAAGCTTAGAAAAAAAGGTGCAAAGTGAATTGTTAAACTCTCAGTCACAGTACTACCAGTAGGTAGTAGTACTTGTCATGTATTATGTACAACAATCCAATGTAGGCTACATGTGCTCAAGTTCTGTTCACGTGTGTGCAAGTACATTGACAACTGACTTTGTGTTGAACTGTTGGTTAATTAAGTTGTTTACGAGGACGAAGTCCCTACATGCCCATTTTGTTTGTGCATAAAAATGCAATACAGTACAATCCAATAGGCCTACAATACAATACATACAAAATAATTATGTACATGTACAAGGCCCCTGCCTGTGCTTGCACACGTGTGTGCAAGTACACACTCTACTATTAATTTTGGTTAAAGTTAATTACGAAGTTCCTACATACATGCTTGTAACTATGTGTGCATAAAAATGCAAATTTTCCAAAGCCCCAAATGCATTGCATTGATAGTGTTCTGTAGTAGGCCTACGTTTGTGATAGCTAGTAATCAAAGCCCTTTCCAAGTTTCAAATTGTTTGGTTTATCAGTTTCCGATATGAAACAAATGAAAACATTAAGCAAGAGCAATAATAATACAATAAAATATTAAGAGTAAAGACAGACTCTCTTAAAAAGGAAACTGGTGACATACCGGAGAAGACCTGAAGTAAAGCTTGTGTAGTATGGGTCCCCTATTGTTGCATTAAAGTTACATAACGTGAAATACAAGAATGGCTACAACGAGTAACACAGAGACAGAACTGGTGAAAACGAATTCAACATGGGATTAAATACAAGGGAGATGGTAAACAATATAATTAATGCAGAAGAAGGAACAATTGGGCTATGAATACTTTGAAAGGGGGCACTTTGAAGCTTATTCTTGAAGGCAAACACAGTTTTTGAATAAGATTGGGAGCAAGGGAATTTCAGTATTTTGGGCCACAGTATCTGTTAGATTTTTGGGCCAAGTATTTACGAGTATAGGGGATATGAAACTGGGAGGCTTTTCTAGTTTGATGGGTGTGGACCTCTGTATAAAAAAAAGAAGAAAACAAGATAAAGGAATCAAAGGCACTGACCTTTTGATGAATTGAAACATAAAAGAGCCAGTTTGCAGATTGTAAATATCTTGAATTTTTAGATGGTGTTGCAAGAAAAGGGGGTCGGAATGAATGCGAAAATCGGCAAAACGTATAATTCTAAGGGTTTTTCTCTGGAGAATCATCCATCTGTTGATAAACATAACTGATGCATTACCCTAAGCCAGTATCCCATAATTAATATAAATTAAAACAAGAGTGGAATAGGGGACGATCAGTACTGACTGGGAGAGATCGGTTAATGACACCCACATTTCTAGCAATAATTGAACATAAAAATGGTCGATGTGTTGTATTCCAAGATAAATTTTGATGTATGATCTTTTCACCGTAAAAAGCCAAACAAAAAGTTGTGTCAGTCTGTAGCTAGCTAAGCCTATACCCCTTCTGAGTTGAGTGAGTAAACCTATTATGCCTGTGATATTTTTTGTGGTGGTACGCCACAGTAGGCCCTCCAGCAACGCCCTGAATGATGCTAATATCATTCTAAGATGACATGGAAGACAGACGAGATACTGCCCAAGCGAATTAACGCCAGATACCTTGTGAATTATTACAAGTTGTTATCAAATTAAAATATGACAACCCGTGTTGATGGAGACACTCATAGTGCGGTGCATTATACATCAGTGCACACGATTGCAATCAATAAGGGCCTAGTATTGACAAGAACCAAGTCATGTTGTTATTGCTACAAATCACTCATATAGATAGTCGCCCAAAGGGAGTCTAATGAAGTTACAATAAAATCAAATGTAAAGCTAGATTATATTACAATTAAAATTATGGCCATTGAAGGGCCCTGAAGTGAATGTTTCTTAGGAACATATTTTGTGCTACTTTCTAATCTCCTTAAGTGTAGGAAAACTAATTGACATCTCTTTTTGGTATAATTTCATTGAAAAGTGCACTTCTAATCTTTAAAACGTTAAACATTTTCCATGCTCTCCTTTATAATTGAGGGCGCTGTTGCCGTGATGTCATTCCAGGGAGACACTGGTTTTCTGTTGAAATTCATGAAATTGTGAGATCCCAAGTATTTACTTATTGAAAGCATTTGTAAGAAAAGTTTGCTCATTGGCTTACTGCCAATGAACTGATACAACAACGAATCACTAACGAAAAGAAAGTCTTCGACAGTGAAATATCCTAAATTCTGTCAACTTTTTGTGCATAAACTAATTGCATCATTGAGTTTTCACACCTTTACTCATGAGTATGGAAATTTGCATTATCAGAAAAAGGCACCAAAATACCCTTGAACATGGCAAAATGAAAATTTATATGAAATAAAGTTAAATGGGACACAAAGGTGCGTTTCCAAGGATTGCAATACATACATTTCATGGGCCCTTTAATTAATTAAAAAAATTATTGAGGATCTGTAAACGATTGCCTTATTATTCTGGACCAGACATGAAAAAAAACTAAAATATTATTAAATTCAACCATAGCCTTCAATCTTGACAATGAACACACAAAATTAATTTTGAGAAAGCTCTTCCATATTTATTTCAAACCAATTAATGAAATGACAAGAAGATGGAATTTGGAGAAGGAAAATGAGATATTCTCTTTAGCACATTTGAATCGTTTGCACTCATTTTGATTATTTGTGTAATCATTTATTTTATCAAGGAATAAACCACAAAGGAAACTGACTAGGTAGATTTTAATTCAATTTTGGGGTGAACAAAGACAACTTGACTGGGACGGGATTTGAACCTGCAACATATAAATTTTATAATTTATTCTGATTGAACTTTATTCCTTTGATCTTAACAGATGGGCATAGAACAGTATTCAGTTAATCGTTATCAAACTTATCGAATGATGTGTCGATCTGAATTCGGTGTGGCGTCCTGTGTGGTTTTGTAAATCAGTATTGGAAGGAAAACAGTTTCCGTTACGCTCACTTGCAGTGCATTATGTAAAGTAAAAAAAAATGACAGAAATGGAGGATGAGCCAATCCACCTGGCGGGGTGGGGGTGGGTGGGTGGGGGGGGGGGGGTTAAGTGAATGAGGGCGTAACATAATCTTTTAATTCAAGTCTTTCTGCTGACCTGGAGGTCACACTGTAACATCACTTCCTCTCAAATAATACACCGGTTGAAATATTGAGTGAAACCCTAGCCTTTAATTGCCTCTCACCTGTGTAGTTCGACCTCCTAGTGCGCCTTGGTCGTTATTCACCGTGGCTAGCGGGGCCTTGGAGCTCTGGGGTGGCGGGGATAAGGTATCCCATGGCCTGACATCAAAGCATGACCGCGGTATGTCGTTTAAGGTCCCGGTGGTGATGGGAAGACATGGTAATTAGAGGTAGGTTCGTTACGGGCGAATGAGAGCGACGGGCCCGCCTAGCCTGTCAACTTTCAGACAGAGAGACGGTTTTGATTTATGGTGGGGAAGTTGTTTGTTTGGAAAACATTGTGCCATAGAGTGACGTGTTTCAGCCAAATTATTGAACCTTTCAAATTCGAACCATAAAATAAATATAAAATTAGAGGTAATGAAAATACAAACCCTCAAAGTATTCGGTTTAGGAAGGTGAGGATACAAGTACATGGTTTTATGTGGGCATAAGCAACACTGCCATGCGCCCATGCTTCTGTAAACAATCTTAGCTAACACTATTTTTATTTTATGTTTTATTTTGTTAATGATTATATATAATTATTTTGTAGTTGAAATACCCTCACTGAAGTCTTCAATCAAGACCTTTTGGACTTGTCCCCATGGGTAATCCCTCCCAATAGTATCTTCATTTTAGATCACTGACCACCACTCACCTGTGGTCTCAGAGAACACCAACACCATTGTTCATTGAGTCTATGCTCCACTGATGTCTACACCTGCCTCGCCCCCCTTGGGGACCACCAAGGTCCCTCTGATGCTCATAGTAGGGGCAGAGGTCGTAGACCCTTTACGAAACGAAACTAATGGGGTCCCTCTGCCACTAAGGTGAGAGGTGTATCTCAAGGCAAAGCTGTTGAAGACAACTTCATCTACATCAAACTACATCATAATAAAGACAAAGTACACCTTGAGAATGCCTCAAGGCATCCATTTGTAAAGAATCAAAAGAGCATGAGTTTTATAAGTCCTGATGCCTTAGAGACACTTTATTTTAAGTGTGCTTTACCACCTGTCTGGAGTTGATAAAGATGTCTTCGTTTTTTGACCTAACAAGTGGGACGGGAAAACAAGTGATTCTGTAGAGTTATTTTTTGTTGGAATGTATCATCAGTGTTTGATAATACATGTTAAGTTTTCTTTATAGAGAAACAGCATGTCATGTAAAGAAGAAATGCCCCCATTTGGCTCCAGATGTTTTATTTTGTAATCAAGTGACAATTGATATTCACAATAATCTATGGCTCTTTTGGGTGCACCAGTTTGTCATAATATACATGCACGTGAATCTCCGGTAAAACGCCATGTGAGTGAAACCCCTGTGATCAATCTTTGATTTTATGATTAACTGCATTACTTTGTCACAATTTCCTTCTGTAAGTCAATTCAATTAGAACACCAACGTATCCAGAGTGAGGAATATTGCCCACGTCATTCTTAGACAACCACTTTCCACTATTTCATCGCTGGTTATTACGATAACCTCTGTCATAGAATGGGGGGGGGGGGCAGTGGCGTAACCAGAGGGGGGGGGGGGGGGGGGCAGGGAGGAAAAAGCACCCCCCTTGCCCTCCCCAAATAAGATTGAAACCATTCACAAATGGTTCGATACATTAAGTAGCTCCAAAAATATAGAAATAGAAATAGACAAATAAGTAGAAATATAAATAGATATAGAAATAGAAGTAGAAGTAGAAATAGGTATAGAAATAGATATAGATACAGATATAGATATAGATATAGATATAGATATAGATATAGATATAGATATAGATATAGATATAGATATAGATATAGAAATAGAAAGAAAAAGAGAAATAAAAATAGAAAGAAAAAGAGAAATAAAAATAGAAATACAAAATAGAAATAGAAATAGAATGAAACCAAACAAATTTAAAAATGTGTTAATAGAAATAGAAATAAAAGAAGAAATAAATAGAACTAGAACTGAACAAAAACAATGTATCCCCCCCCCCCCAATGAAAAAGTCTGGTTACGCCACAAGGGGAGGTTGAGGACTACATTGGCTATCGTAGTTTTTGGTTGACCATAGCATCGAAGTTTGCTGTTAACTTCGGCCATTTTTACACTCACCCCCTTAGTCCACCCATGGTCCACCCATAGAGAAAGGACCACTTATCCACCCTCTTACTATATCCACTTTTGACCCACACCTTCTGTCACGTGTCCCCATGACCCGATTAGGGCAGACAATACGGAAGTAAACACAGTTACACCAAACGGGAACAAAAATTAGAGTGTGCCAAATCGTAGTCTGGACTCCATTAGTCTAACCATGGTCTAACACTACGGGATGAGAGAAAATACCACAGGTTGTTTTAATCATGGATCTTCTGTGTGTTTCAAATAGATCATGGAGCACGTGAGGAAGACAACGTGGGATACGATGGTTAAATAATTGACTTTCCTCGTAGGGAGTGCGGGATATTCCCAAGTTGGGTCTAATTTCAGGAGATGGCGGAGTAATGAAGGAGCTTCGGATGCGACACGGCCTCCGGCAATATTTATCCGCGTTGCTCCTTTTCGGTAGACAGTTTATGTTTTTACGCGTCCATGCGGGAGGCACATGGGGCAGATTATTGTCGTTTTAACGATTAAAGAGTTCGACCAAACAAGCTTCGGTTTTTACATTCAATATTTGTTAACAGAGCTGGAGCTGCAGAAGAAATTGAAAAGGCAATTCACCTCCGTGGCGAAAACATGAGAAAATGAAAAATCAATTATTGAATTTTTTGATATCGCCAGGACACCAAAGTCAAGAGAATAAAGAAAGTCATCTGAACTTGTCTTTTTCTAAAGTGCAGGTTAAAGTGATGACAGCGGGTCGTTGATGTATGTGTCCCAGGGGCAAAGGGCTCCAACAGCCCCATGAATTATCAGTGATGAGACCCTACCTGAGCAAACCCCTATACCCAGTGCTTCATAATTTTTGCTGTGTGTTGTAAAATTTTCTCTTTTTTCCCCCACACAACAAAACAACCAAACAACAGATGAGTAGACAGTACTAAAGCAGCACTAAAGTGAACTTTTGAGGTTAGATTATTGTCATGGAATTCCTGCCGTAGGCAGTTGACTTAGTCAGGCTTGGCTGCACCTCCTTGGCCAGCCCTACCTCAGGGGCCAGTCAATTCAAGATACTATTACGTCTCATCAGGTGAACTTGTGAACTCCAAAGTTAAACACTGCTGGCATCAAAGCAAGAAGATGGACTATTTTTAGATTTTTAAGAGACTTTGCATTGTTTTATATCCGAAGGTTTTATAAACAATGAGTGCGTAGGTTTTTCCACAAAAGTCACTGACAGTGGTAAAGTGCAGTATGTAATTACTTCGACACCACGGCTTCAACCTCGGTCCCGGCATGCCCATAAGCAGTTCGTCACTTTTAATTTTAAAATCGTGCGTTTTTGTTACGGGGCTTCCAATGGGTCGACGGAGTCTTTATGGCGGAGCCGAACCCAAAGCATCCCTGGTTTCGAAAAGGGAGTGTGACTGATGTAACTATGAGTAGCAGCGGCGTAACTATGGTAAAATTTGAGGGGGGCACAAGGGGATGCACCATTTTTTTGTTGTTGCTGCTGTTGTTGTTGTTGTTGTTTTTTTTTTTGTTTTTTTTTTGTTTTTTGTTTTTTTGGGGGGGGCACTTTTGGCCACTTAAAACGGTAGTTTCCGTTTGTATTTTCCTTAAACAAGCTCCTTTCAGTACACTTGTTATGCCGTTTACTATTTTTTTTAATAAAATAATCTGACATGGAGGTAAACAAAAAATACACTGTCTGTGTATAAATATTTTGTAATTTTTTTTAAACAATATTACTACATATAAGCTCGAAAATGTTACATTTTATTCCGGTAATTTTTAATCTAAAAAAATATATATTTCAAATGGGGGGCACCCGGGGGAGGGGATGGGGCATGGACATCAGTTGGGGGGGGGGGCACGTGCCCCTTATAGTTACGCCACTGATGCGCAGTTGCCGATGATGATTGGTGGCCAGACAGTATAGCAATTATTGTAAAACAAATCATTCGAGGTTTATCAGCTGAATATTGCTTGTCTGTGAAGATTTTACTTCAATAAACAGCAGTTCCTTTTCTGAGGTAAAAGGGCTACTTTATCCAAGCAGATCCGATACTTTGATGACAGTCACGATGACAGTCACGATGACAGTTTTGACTGGAACACGACGCAAGGACGTTAGTGACATTCCAGACGACAATCTGATATCCAACCATACTGCATGGTCCAATAGTTGACAAACCAACCCAAACCATCGGGTATTCGCAGGCCAGATACTTTACGGAGGCAGTTGCCTCCGTTACCCCTGGTCATTGCCTTGGTGCCCTTGAAAAATTCCAATGGAAATTAACACTATCCTCATTTATAGTTGTGAGGTGCCATTTACCACTGAAGAAAATGTCTTGGTGCCCTTGCCCTGTCTGGAACGCATGCCTGTATTTAACTACTATATGGAAGTTGGAACCCCCAATTCTAAAACGAACCCCCAGTTCCCCTTCACCCATAAGTCCAAAATAAACCAACATAAATGTCAACAAGCATGAAAAGTCAATTTTCTCTTCCTACTTATGAATCCTTACGTTAATGAGCCGTGACGTATGTTTCCCAGCCATGGGCGTGCCACTTAATAAATAACCAGTCCTAACTTAACTGTACAAGCAATTGACACACTGAAGTCATTTAACAGTGTTATAAATTTAGTTTTCAGACGAGCCTTGTATAATTAGGTACACATAATTCACCCTATCTGAATGTTGCATGTATTTCTCGTATGGCAATGTTAAAGGGAAACGGTGCCGTTGGATAGCATACCGGTAATGATCTACCCTAATTAGGTCTCTGATATGTGGTCATTATATTTTCACAGTCTCCTTCTCAAAAAGTACGCGACCAAATCGAGGCTTAAATGGAAATAAGTCCAGTCCCTTTTGAGGAAGGACATCGAGTTATGACTTTTTCTGTCATGGAGAACGGGAAGGAGTCTCATTGTACTTATAAAATAAGCATTCCCTTTTTAATGGAACCTAATGCAATATCGTCAAGTCTTTCCCTCCCATCCAAACTGAATTTCTCTCTGTAGTTTTGCGTGTACTGTTTTGTCCAAGTTAATTGAAAAGCTGGTATTGGTCTCGACCATACGGCTTCTCACTTCTTGTATACCCTACTTAACCTACCACAATCAGGTAAGCACATAAAGCCATCACCCAGACCATTCGACTAACAACCTCGACATTTCCATTCTTAACAGGTCTACACTCCCCCACGTCAACCGTAGGTGGGTTTGAGATCTTAATGTTTCGAAAACAGCGACGATGTGCCCCCTTGCTTTGTCAAAACACAAGTAGCCTCTGGTCCCAGGAGAAGTGAACTTGGAAATCTGGCAGTTCCTGCAATAGAGGTGAGGTACAAGTTTAAATCAAACCCACATTGTGTTTAGAAACAACCACGGGGTTAAATCAATGATGTTTTTTTTTTCTTGTGGGGTGACAAAGCTTCATCGAAGGCCACCGTCGATTGGTCAGTTTGTTGGCTAGAAGTGTTTTGCTGATGCGCCGCTTCTTGATGACTGTTCTCCTTCATAAAGTTCATTGTTGCCAATGTATTTATTAATAACTTTTTTATTTACGAATAAATCACAAGTTGAGGTATGATTAAACTATTACTTAAACTAAAAACTGTTTGTTCTATTCGTCAAAGTTGTGCTCGATTTGTTGATAAAGCCTCGTGAAATGTATGACAACAGGACAAAACAACTTATTCCCAATGGGGATTTCACACCAATTTGTTCCTCTGGTTGTTGAGTAAATCGATTGTTTAAAAGTAATGCTGTGCTGGGGTGGGTTGTGCAACTCTCACAGTGAGACTCAAATCGATACCCCAGGATACCTTTACAATTTTAAAAGCACAACTTCAGACGTACAGGATTTCTACCTCTGCGTTAATTTAAACAGTCAACTTCAATTACTATCGTAAACTTGTACCTACATGGGGATAGGAAACCTGTCTGGCTGTCGGACTCGTTAAACTAGATATCTTAATGCGTTATTCCTGAGGGATTGTGGGTTTATTAATCAAGTTTATAGATATCAAGGTGCCTTTCGTAAATATTGTGTAGCTTAGGTTGTCGTTTCGAAACCACAGTGTGCACCTATTGGGAAATGTCTTAATGTATTTCTGTACATTTGAGACAGTTTTAAGCGAACTCATTTTGGTCTTGGGGTCCTTATAAACTTTACCAGCGTTTACTCAATATCCTATCCCTCCCACAAAGTTGAATGAATATACGGAGACATCATTTTGCCAAATTAACTTGAAGTAGTTCATACCCACCTCTATGATCGCCTGTCCGTTTGACGTACCACTGTTTGTTTAAAAACCATAATTATTTAAAACATGGTTTGAGGAAGAAGAGTAATATGTTTCGTGTTTTCATTAAAACACAAAATTTTGTGCTTAAGCGTGAACTTTTAGGGGGAACTTTTATTGGAATCAATGTTGCTGGAGAGAAAATAACTTTACCCTGAAAGATAGATACAGAGAGCTTTAAACTGGTATCCCCCAAAACATTTGTTACAGCCATCATGTGGAAATATAACTGAGCTGTTCTTTGGGTATTACAGAGATATTCATAACTTTAATTGATGGATCCGGTGCTGTATTTAATGCGGACTCAAAACTAATGTTCCAGTTCAATACCAACAGCAAAAGTTCAATCCGCAAAGTGTGTCAAAGTCATAAACATTAGACCGCTGTAATGCCAGAACGCAGAAATCAGATTTAGAGTGAAGAGAAGCCCCACAATACATAGGCACCAACTGCGCCGTTGACAGATGTGTTAGATAAAGAGCCTTGCCTTCTATCCAATCTTGCTCTGATTCGGAGTTAGGTTCCAGCGGCCGCCCTTGAACCCATACGGTGAGAACAACGCTGGTATAGCCCATATCTGCTATTTTCATCCCCGGTACAAATCCGCGTCAGCTGCGAGACGCGTAATTGTCGTTCACCGGGCCTCGTCCGTAGGGAATATCTACCTCCGCACTGACCGGCGTAGCGTGAAGATTCCCCGGTAGGTTCTCGCTCGATGCGCGGTGCTTGCCCCGCTGTGGTATACGGTAGCTGAACATTTACTGATAGAGTGGATACAGTCTCCACTACCAATATCCTCTTGAAGTCAGTGACTTCTTTGGGTTGTCTTGGAGAGGAAGAGGGGTCAGGGTCCCGGAAAGATAAATCGTAATTGAATTTTTTTAATAGCATTGGTAATTAAATTTAGTATGGATCAGTCTCTCATAATCTACAAGAAGTAGACGACTCATCGTAATCTTTCTTAAAGGGTGATCGACCCTTCGATTCCAAAACCAAAGCAAAACGAACAACTCAAAAAGAAACACTTTGTGAGCGAAATGCGAGAAAGGTACTAGACCAAAACTGATATCGGGTTGTTTCTCATAAATTAATATTTATAGTTAAGATGAATGATTCGATGCCGACAATCAAGGGTGCGCTACACTACACCTACTACCTTGCGTCGAGCCTCATTAAGAAAATGTAAACCCGCAACTTTTTGAGTAAGTCAAAGATTTTAAGGTCGTGGCTTTTTATGGATTGTTGAAAAATGGTCCAATATTGTGCCCCTTGAGTTTGTTGACTTTCAACCTGAAGCATTTTCCCTCTAAAATGGCACTATTTTGCTCAAGTGTAGGGTCATAATTTTTTCCAAGATGAAGTATGGCCAATTTACTCGTTCAGGGGTGTTTTTATTTTTGATGGGCCTACCAAAAATTCTCAACGGCTAACCTACTAAAAATTGAAAAGAAAAATGAAGTTTAGTTGTCAGAAAATATATGTGAATTAATTTCTAGAGGCTGAGAGACTTTTAAACATTTTTTGAGTATTTAGCATTGGTTGCTATGGGAAGCCTATTTGGTGTCCTGTACCCTGTAATGTAAAACAACTTGGCAACAGCTCCCTCAACGGTAAGATTGTGCCGCTCTTGCCTAAGTGACAGCGCGTACGTGTGTGTGTCTGAGACACTCAACCCTATGCTCAAACGCACATGTCATATTTTTACCGTCCGGCCCACTTCGTGTACAAGGCCAATCGTCCAATATACATTCCAGCGACTTGATAATTTTTATCAATAATTTCCGATGTGTTCCACGGCTCGGCAACCGGCCTTGGCCCCTTAGTCTTGTCTGTCAATCATCCCAAAGTCATTGACCTAGATTTCATTAATGAAAAAATGTTGCCAAAACTCACAATTCCCAAGATGCAGTAACTTTTTGAAATTAACTGAGCTGCAAAAGGAGATTTTTTAATGAAACTTGTCCTTCAACGGTTCTAAAAATGAGATCACTCGAGGTGAACTACAAAAGGGAGCAAATCATACTTTAACAATTAGAAATGATAATTAGTTGTCGACAATCGACATCCACGTCTGATTAGAACAATTTCATTAATTATATAGTAAATTATAATGTCCATAGGCTCACTGATCGTACTACACAATCACCGTCTTACAGTTTTCTCCCTTACATTTTATTATTTTTTTTTTACCACTCCAATGCTGTGAACGGAACAGTATTTATGTTTTGGAAGGGTACCGCCCTCCTTTTAAAGATAACTCTGTGGACGAAATTTTTAAAGGATATCAAGACACTAACAAGACGTGGAAGGTATATCATCTCTGTCCGTGAAGCATCAGATCGTCAAAGGATTTACGCTTTGTCATGTTTAGTGGATCTGTGATAATTAGTGTAAAGTCTGCCATATTTAAAGAAATGGAACTTTTAATTATTCAAATGAATGATTAATATTTTAGATAGCATCTTTGTGTATCGAGATTGTTCATATTATTCAATAAATCTGTAAAAAAGAGTACAGATACAGATGGTATAATTTGCTTTGGTAATAGCGCCCTCAGGTGTTAGCTTATAAATGTGGGAAATTCCATTGGGTTCATTTTCCAGCGCAACAATTCTGCAAACAGCTTTGATACTTCACTACAAAAATGATGACCATTTACCCTGGTTTCTCAGTATCATTAATTTTCTAGCATTGTTAGTGTCTGGGGAAATATTTGAAATGTTCACAATTCATAAAATTTATGTCTTGTTTTGATACAATAAAAAGGACTAATTCAACAACGTCCCTGATAACAAATTTGTCATTTATCATCAAGTTTATGGGGACTCCTCTCCTTGTAGAAACAATCGTCATGTGAAGATGTGAATTGTTGTGTATTATTCTATGTCATGATATCCACAGAGTGTCTTTATAATAACACTGGTATCGCTGGAGAGTCAAGACCTAACCGTACAAGTAAATCCCCGATCCTAACCATGTCATAACACTGTCACTGCCGTCTGTTTGCATACACAAACCAGTTAATGAACTTTGCGAAAATAAACCAACATTTCTGTAAAAACAAGCAGATCGTGAATTCTTCTCGTTTGGCTTTTCAAACCTTATGGCTATCTAGCCGTGGAGGGGAACTTGGACAACGCACTGACAGATGTAGAGCACTGTTTTGATCTGTAGGTAATTTATGAGCCAAAGGGACACCACAGCGTGTATATACCTATGAACCGTTTCAATTGAAATATATTTTTCGGCAGCGTCTAAGATTTCCAAAAATGGTTCTGAACCGCGGTGAAGACCACACTCGACGAAGGGAAGTTCTTTGATAAAGTCACTGACCTTGATATTGCATTGGTGTAATAAAATGGGTGATTTCTTGTGGTTGGGTTATTGGTAAACTCACCGATCATGAGGGGAAAAGATATTCTCCGTCTTAGATTTCTGTTGTATGATTTACGTGTTTGGATTTAATCAGGAATACTCGCCAAATTGTGAAGCAGAAAGAAGGCAGCTCAAGGGGAGGGCCAAAAAAGGAGGAGAACGCGCTCCGTAAAACGACGCCACGCACACAGCTTGTTATTATTTTCTATATAATAAAATACAAAAGTTCTTTACTCGTTGTATTCACCGTGTTGTATTGGAAATTTCCCCAAAGCTGAAAGTACACTTTAATAAGCTACTAGTACAAAAAACACTGACAAAACATACACACAATTTGTTGATAATATTTTCATTGATGGTTTCACAGGTTGTTTGTTATTGTGATTACTTAAAACTATGATTGGTATGATTTGAATTTACTCTTTCGAAACCCAAAGATAGTGACCTTTAAGTTACTTTGTTATATTATATGTGGTACTGAATCATCTGTGTAGAGTTATATCCGTGATTGGTTGCAATTAATCCCAGGAGAAAATCTGGAATACCCAGGGGTTTCAAGACGTGACATATCGGAAGTAAGCTAGGTCTGGGATCTTATTTACTTGACTATTGTGGTAAAGTTATTCAAGGTTAGATTGGCCCCTAATGGACTCCATACATTCCCTTCACCTTGGACTATAGACCAATCATTATTGTCATTTTGCATCACGGGATTGATGGAAGAACCATACATCTTTCATTGATAACATCGCATCAAGTTAAAATTTGACGGTTGTTTATGATGCAGGGTTATTCCATTTTCGGTTCAAGGGGCATGTGGCCAATTTGTACCACCTCGATGTCCTGCCTTGGGACTCCAATTTAGGCTATACCCGACAATCTATAAACCATGTAACTTTTCTTACAAGAAGAGTGATCCTGTATGCATTCCAGGGCCTGTCTGGCAGGCAAAATACAATGGTCACATGTGGTTTGCTCTATTTTTTTTTTATTTCCACATAAATTCAAGAGTTATAAAAAATAACAGCTGAACCAGTTTTGAGATATGCCCCCTTTCTTCATATCAAAATTTGATAAAAAAAATCTGACAGTTCAATCTCCATAAAATATCAGATTTTATGTTTTCTTCCATTGGGTTTTGTACAAATCGTTTATTACACATAAACGATTTGTACAAAACCCAATGGAAGAAAACATAAAGTCTGATATTTTATGGAGATTGAACTGTCTGATTTTTTTATCCAGACTCTGCGGCTCATTTGAAAACATGTGATGTCACAGGTTACACGATCAGTATGGAATCACGATGGCGGGAAGTTGCTGGCGGGAAAGGGAAGGGGAGGATACAAGGGGGTGGTGGTCAAAACCTTCTTCAAGGCAATCGCTTGCCTGTGCAGAGTCAATAAAAAAAATGGTGGTATTTTTCCCTTAAGTTTAAAACGAGGTAATGGTTTGCGAGGACAGCAAATTAGCAGTGCGTAGATTGAGGACGCACGCATTTTTTCCGCCACCGTTTTGCAGATGGGCTCAATTATATAAAATAAGATAATTTCTTTATACCCATTTTTTTTTGTCCGGGTGTCAACTTTGTCATGCATATTCAACCTCTAAGCCTGCTATTGTCATTACTGTCACGTCACTAGTGGTAAAAGATATCCTTCTACGTTCGACGTGTGACACAAAGGTGTCACATTTTGACGAATGCGACCGAAATAACAACAACCCGGTCTGGCCAAACAATCTGAAATCTTAGACAAATTCACACCGCGGAAACTCGAATGCAGGGCTTTTGATCTAACCCGTTTCCAGGCAAGAAATCTCACACGTTTTCTCCCCCTTGGTGGAGCTGCTTCGGTCACGTTTTAACGTAGCGGGTCGGCCAATGATTAAACTCTTTGGGGTCTACCTTTCATGTCGGCAGGGTTACGAAAAGTTGAATCCCCAAGAGCTGTGAAGTATGGATCCCCTTAAGGAATCGGTGTTGATGGTGTCAAAGGTGGGGATACCAGGAACATTTCTCTCCTTACCCTATTCATGACAGTCATCACGTCGTAGCCGTCTGGGTTTCCTTCCCTGTGTAATAAGGATGGAAGGGGAAATAGTCTGATACCGCTACAGTCAATGAAAGGGTGACGCTCGTATTCGACACAATGTATACTGCATGGGATGAGTACTCAAAATGGCGAGGGGTGATTTGTTGGATTTTGCGGGATTCACACAATACCGAGGTATAACCTTTCCTACTCTCAATTTTTGGCTGAACAAGGAAACTTTGGCTGGAACGGTCCAACTTTCCACACGCATTTTCGTTGTCCTTTGTTAAAATTTGTGATCAGGTGATATTGATTCATTCAAAACATACTTTATTTGTTGTTTTTAAAGTCTTTTTTTTTGTATACTTTTGTTGGTGTTATTTCCACTATAACAATGTACCGCGAGTTCTTTATCAAAAGTTACAAGAGACTAAATCAAGTCTGGGAGAGGAAACCTCATCCATGCTAAGCATTAACACTGTCTTATTACAGAAATTATGTTGGGATTTGTAGCGGCTTTGTTGACCATCAAGGAAAAAATTGTATCCAACATCCTACGAGTGATGCTTGACCATCTGAACTTGTCCATATAAATTGCACTGAGCGAATAACGAGGCTTTCCTGGTTCCAGATCATATATCACCCAGTCTTCATTGTCACTTAGGCCAGAAGGTAACGCAAGATAGAGCAATTAGGCCAGTCGGAACGTGCCAAGACCTCATTCCTAGCGAGTGTCAGGTGATTTACTAGTAGGCAGGTGTCGTTGTAACTTATAGAATTCGTCATTTACAATAGTATGTAATGGTACAGAGGCGGGATTATGCGATTCAACTTTGACCGTTGTGTATAGTATTCAATTCCGTTGCAATGTAGATTGATTTCATCACTGTATACTGTACAGCAGAAGTGAGCTATCAGATAACTTTGATCGGCTGACTTCCTCTTCATCAGTCGGATACTTTTTTATTTTATCTAAAAGGGTATCACAAAGATCACAATATCAGAGCTGATACTTCGTTCTCTATAAAGGGAAGGCAGTTTTCCCTCATTAACGGGGCATCTCTATGTGAGGGAAACTAAAGAAATTCAAGGGACACTAAAGCAAAGAACAGGCAGGGGCATGGAGGCGATTGCCTCCGTTGCCTCCGTGAAGTAACAGTTCTAGGAACTGACTGATTAAAGCACGGATATTGTTCCTCTTGTTAGTGGTATAGATCACTTTTGAACATGAACTATTTGTAATAAAATACTGTGTGGGTTATCAATGTTTATGTATTGTGCTTAACATGTAGGGTCCTCTAAGTATTATGTTGTTAACCCGTAATGCCATAGATAGAAGGATCCTACCCAACCTCTAAGCATGCAATAAGTTCACAGTGCGTGCGTTGTCGCTCAGCCGACGGGCATTTGCTTTTGTTCCTTAACCAAATTGGCAATCGGTGCCAAAATAAAGTCATGACTTCAATGTTGACAACTAAAAACATGACTCTGTACTTCCGTGTGTCAGGTTCATGAGCATGACCAGTCATGTTTTCTTTTCAATGGAGGAAGCTCCACGGACGATGTATTATAGTATTAGGTAACCTCTTCCTTGCTGGAGTTAGAGAAAGGGGGAAGACAGAGTCCATGTTTCGCACAAGGGTTCAGCGTGTTTCACCCCTCGGGCTGGCCTGGCGGAAGGCTATTATTCACCCGGGGACCCGAGGGAGTATGTGACGGTGAATGTTGTGCAACACCTTGTCAGCAAACATCCTTCCACGTGGAGTAGATTGTTCAATGTGGATGTCTGGTAACAGACTCTCAATGGTGTTCAGTTTTCAGCACAGGTCTCTACACTCCCCCACTGCCATCTTATTAGCTCAGGATATGTTGTGTCTGTTCGTGATGGAAGTGTTAGAACTCAATATTACTGTCTTTGAAAGGGGTGGGGCAAGCTACGATAAAAGAGGGTCCACATTGTCACAGTGGGACATACAAGTTGCTTTTAATTACTTTTGAGGAAACTGTTTTAGCTGTGAACTAAGATACACAGTTATTCAAGCCACATATTCACATGCGTTTCAACGTGTCCTTTGTTGTATCCATATAGTTCATTTATCTTATCATGAAAAGTTCCTTGAACTAGGGTCCTACAGGTCTTCAAGATGGACTAACTTGAGTGGAAAGGTGACAATAAAGTCACATGGTATGCCTTCACCTGTACAACTAAGTTTGTGTGTTTCATTTTAATTTAATCCATCAACTAAGTTAGAGTTGATCAAAAAATATTAGAAAAAATAGTAAGGGTGTGTGATTGAATAGGGGGTAAAATGAAGAAGCCATTAAGAAAAGTAAGAGAATGAAAGGAATGTCAGTTGGTGTCCAAACTTGAGAACAAGAGGTTTTGTGACTGTGAGGGACTAGGAGGGTTGGCAAAAAATAATACAGGTGCAAACGCCAGTGCTCAGTGGATAGCCACCGGGGCGACACCGGGGCAAATCTTTGAAAGCTCTGGTGTGGTCTCCAGGCCGGACCAGACCCAGTGCCAGCAAAACTATAAAGATGTGTACGTATTTGAAATCCGTAAGTTTGAAACCACTAGTTCTCGACTTTTGCATTCTCAATTGAGTGTGTTAAGACCATGTAACCTGTGACATCACAATGTTTACAAACGAGCCGCAGGGTCTGCACTTCCTTCAGGCACGCTTTGTACACAGCTCAGAGAGAGAAACAAAATATTAAATATTATATTTTATGGAGATTTTACCGTCTGATTTTTATCAACTTTTGATATGAATAAAGGTGGAACATCTCATAACTTGTTTAGCTGTCACTTTTATAACTCTTTAACTTCTGTGGAAATTATGACACAAAATGTAAAATGTCCTGTGTGATCAGTGCAATATCTTGCCTGCCAGAAAGGCCCTGGAATGTACAAGGTCACCCTTTTGTAAACAAAGGAACGGTCTATATATAGAAAAGCAAAAGTTTGTTTTCAATATCCATGAAAACAGTTACGTATAAAGACAGTTACCGTTATTCATCTGAAATCAATCACTAAGATAGAAATAAGAAATATTGAGGAAATATGGTACCACAAAGTGACAATTTTTTTTCATAAAGTATACTCTTCGCATCCAGTGTTTTTATTAGTTTTAGTTGGCTTTGTTTCCTGAAAAAAAAAACGTGGGAGCTATTTTTGTTGTAATAATAAAGAACTTAAAAATCAACTATCTTAAAAATCAACCATAACGAGTGAGCTTTGGTTTGTTATGGTGGGACAGGACTTCTATGTATAAGTAAACATGACTTTGCAGCTAGCCCTATACACATGCTACATGTTCATGTAATAAAAATGAAACGGACAGTTGGTGTTATTCTTTCCAAAATCATTTATTTACAAACAAAAAACAAGTCTTTTTGGAAGCAGTCGGTAAAAATCACACTCTCTTATTAACGGCGATATCATACAATCATCATTTACCAAATGGTTTTATGGCTTACTCTGTGACGTTTAACACACTAAATTATAACTTGCATGCAATTTGCATACTATTTGCGTACTTTTTGCATGAAATTAATTTGCATAAAATAAACGGACAAGAAGTAAGAAAGAGTTGTTTGGTCTTAAATCAGTTGCCGCTAATCATAAATTAATACAATAATGATAAGAAACTAAAATACACGGTTTAGCTGAGGGTCAGAGGTCATAAACTGTTCATTATCTAAGCGTAAACAATCATATTTTTTTTTAACTCAATCATGGGCAATTTAAATAAGTAACAATTTGAATAATTTATACCAATCAAGGATTTCATAATGATCATGTTTTTTTACTACTTGGTTCTATAAAATCTAAAGGTGTTACTAACATCTAGTAATAGTTCAGAACTTCGGAGTCAACTACAATAAGAACCTTGGAAGAAAATTTGCTGCAGAGATGTTATTTACAGCATCAAGCTGATTGGCAGTCCCACAGCTAAATTTCACTAGGTTGCTTACTGTAATAAACTCTTTCAGTGAAGAAAGAAAACTGGCAAGAAAGAAATTAGGCTTCAGCCTCATGCAGATTTGCTTCAACATGACACATCAAGAGACAAGAAGAAACGAATAATTGATTAGAAATGGACTTTTCACGACAACTAAAACCTACCTACAAACTGACATTTAAAAGTGTATGAATTGACACAAATATATTTCAATAAACAGAAACGAATTATATGTCAAAATGAATGGTTTATCTGATGTATATTTTAATGAAGAATCAACAGGTTTATAACTTTAAAAATGACGCCGGCCGTTTCTGAAAATGCCATGGCAACACTTTACGGAACTTGTATGACTCGTCCCTTCTTGATATATTTGTTTTTGGTCAATTTATTCATCAAGGTTTTGTCATCTCCTAACACTGGTCCATTTAACATATGTAAGTATTAAGTGTAAACTAGCAGGTAGAACTGCTTTTGTCAACTTATTATGCAAAATGCTATTATTTTCTAAAGGGTAGATTAAGATGCGAACTGCTCATTGGTTCAAAATTACAGAACAATAAAACACATTAATTATACATTAAAATAACGAATAAATTAGAGTGCTGTGGTAGACTATATTGAGTGTTAAAATAAAATGTGGAACAAAATTACAAACATTTTAAATATTGCTTCTTTTGAGCTCCTTTGAAGGGACTTGTTTCTTTGCTAATGTTTATTCATTTATCCATTTATTTATTTTTAAATGTCATTTATATATTTATTTAGTTAGTTAGTTGGATATTTATATTCTATTATTTATTTATTTATTTGTATTTGTTAACTTACTCATTTATTTATTTATTTATTTATTTATTCATGTGGTTATGTATTTACGTATAGGCCCTATTTATTTAATCGTTTGTTTATTTTTTATTTATTTGATTCAATTTAGTTCAAACCTGTGAGACAAAAGACGACAATTTTATACAAAACAACAATCCACATCCCAACGAGATAAGACTTTTGTCAGTCTTGAATATGAAAAGTCAAAATGTCTTCACAAGAGAGAAACATGCTAAATCAGTTTAAATTACAGCATAAAAATACTTTATTATTAACGTTACAGTCGAGTAGGCCTAGTTACTGGTGTTCGTAAGTTAAACGTCGCTGGTTCCCCGAGACAATACATCTAAGTCTACGTGAGAATTTGTCATATACCCCGAGATGAACGCAGCAATAATACTACAAATATTATGTGACATTTCCGAATAACACCAAACATGGCAAATATTCGAGTAATTGGTATCGATACAATAGCCCGATAAAAAAATGGCAGAGCACAATATTTTGCTTGTCTTACTATAACCTAGAATATCGATTTCTCGATCTAAAAGCTCAAAATCAGAATGTTCAAAAATAAAACATTCTTTCCCTCTTGGTTAAAAAAAAAACACATCGTATTTTCTTGATGCTTCGTTCAGCTTTAAAATAAGTCTTGATTTGTGCACGGGCTATGTGCAGGGTCCGTGGTTTTATGCCATAACGATATTGCATTATAGAAAGCAGAGGAAAGTCATTTATTACATTGCAAACCATTCTTAAAACCATACCTCAAATATGATTACTTTGTGATAAATTATTGCTAAACCATCAATGTACATAATAGAACACAAATAACGACTTCATAGATTTGCATAGACAGTTCAGGAATTCAATTATCTTGACCAAGTAAGTGGCATGACCCAGATATAGTTTATGCCATTCCAACTTGGGAAGAAGTCACAAAACAAATCCAATCAATGTTCAGTCCACTGTAATCCAGTTGATCCAAGCGAAGATAAAGCAAGTCGTTCCAACTTGGGAGAAGTTTCTGTTGCTTTGCGACAAGTAGAAATAACAGGATACTGGCGAGATGCGCAATTGGAATCACAGTCAAAGCGAAAAGATTTACCGTGATACAACAACAAAAAATTGAAGTTACCGAGCGACGCAGCCATCTTCATTGCAGTGTGAATTTACGTAAGAAGAAATACCAAATTGACATCAAAAAGGTCCATCGTGTGAAATAGAGAGACTGATGTCACTTGGGTAATGATTAATGCGTCTTCATACCATAATACAGTTTGATATCCTCAACCGTTTTACTAATGTTCTTTGTATCCAATAAGCAACAATACTTCTGTCCTTAAAGCTACAAGCTCTAAAGTAGCTAGTCCTCTCTGTGATGTCGAGTTGTCCAAACTCAAGATTTGTTTATTTCAAGCAGCCAGACTTCACTTGATCACTGTACATCTAAGTTTACGACCTGTAGAAACAGACAAAAAAAGATATTAAGTTATCTGTCCTATACAACATTGCAATCCACTTGTGTGGTGTTACATGTGCAAAGGGACTGCTACCCTACTCCAGTAAAACTCAATTTCAAAAGTCATGAAAAAAATTGATCTTGCCCAAGCGTAGCGGCGTCCTGCTTACGGGAACATCACCGTCTGCTGAACCATGGGTTCAGGGAAACGATGGGCTCCATGAATGACTTACACGTACCCACGGTGTCAAAGTACGGTTCCCGTCAGACTATAAAACCAGCAATGATGCAACCAAAAAACACGTCAGAATGAAAATCTGTGTCGTGTAATATGTCATGGAAAGCAATCGACATTGACAAGGCATTTGATGGTTTTGTCGGGGGTTGAGGATCTGTCAGTCATTCTCAAAGCCACACTTCCCTAACTCCGTAACCTCTTTCCTCTCGCGTCCGCAGACACAACACTTTTCCTTAATAACACTTAAACACATAGCAAGAACAAATCATGTTCCCCTCAGACAAATATATAAACCAGGGGAATTAAACCCCACCGATCATCTTAATTCATTTCCTGACCCGTTTAAGACATAACTTAGCCTCCTTTTCCGAATGAATATTTACGAGCTGGGCGAGAATTTGAATTGGGGAACTTGACGGGGAGTTGATCCTAACCAGAGAGGCTAATTTTAGAAAGCTCGTATAGTATCAAAACTCATGCTGTATACTTTCGTTGTCTCACTGAGTGAATGTAAGAAGAATTTACAACTCTATTAAATATTGTATTGCTCATATACTTGTAGGTCGAGCTGCCTCATTATACGGTTTAGAGTGTGAATGTAAGCTGATGCATAAGCGTTTTCATTGGGGCGGGGGCAAATACATAATTGGGGAGTCTGTTGAATGTATCAAACCCCGTTCATTTGATGCATTTTTGTGATCTCATATGGGGGACGTCACTGTTGTAACATCATTGGAAAACAAAACAGTTGCTGAAACAGTGAGTTTTATAAATCGTAGCGACCAACGCTTGGAGTTGACTTGAAGACTCAATGTATCAGCGTAAGCCCTTTAGTTTGGGACAGAAGGCAAACCGAACATTCTTCTCTCTAAGCCTCGTTCTGGTCACATTAATTGGAGTGACAGAAAACCAACATGAAATGAATGTGCGTATAGTGTGCAGTTTAAATTAACAATAATAATAGTGGGTGTTTTGGAATACAAACAAGACCGCATTAAAAACGTCAATGACAGTAACTTCTTAAAAAATTAGCCGCATGAAGACTCTAATATACTCGTGTAGGCCTAATCAAAGTCGTAATTCACAAACATTCAAATCCTGGCTCATATTTCATAAACGAGTCATGCGCTGACAAACGGCGCTAACCGCACAAACGAAATCACCAATGATACGGCCCGCGTGATTGGTCAATCCCCACTAGTTGATTGACGACTGGGCCAATAACTAATCAAGTTAAAGAAACCCAATTACCCTCTGACCCCCGTCCATTGCGCAGAATTTATTGCAAAGAAAAAAGAACCGATCACAAATAATGTGTCCATAAATTTAACCAATTCCCTCCCAATGGGTGATGATAAAGTGCGCCGACTTCCATAGCCTGCCCTCAAAATTGGCCCATTCATAAGTGTTTAATACACCAGTTCAAATTGGACAGGAAAAGTTAAATTGAGAAGAACCTTTGGGAGTGATAAACATTATTCTTGAAAAATAGTTTTTGTGATGGCTGGATTAATTTAAGAATGACTGTCTGCACAGCGTTGTGTCCGGGTCGCCAAAGTTAATGTATATCATAAATCTCATGCATGGAACACACACATCGTGACAACTTATTATACTATCATAAAAAATGATTAACTGTTTTCAGTCTATAATATTGTCTTCTTTTTCTTCTTTTTTCTTTTTTTTCTCGTTTTTTTTAATGTCTCTCTCATGAATGGGTCTGGCTAAATGTTGATTGGATTTAAGAATAACTGATGTTTCTATACCGACCCTGATAAGTAATTATATTGGAGTCTTCTGGATAAGAGTGTGCACTGTGGAATGGCATTTCTCAACGAATTTAAACATTAATAAATTCGATGACTTTATTAAAGTAATGTCAAAAGCTTTAACGACGTGACATAAGCGAACAAATTATGTGAAAACCTTGTTTGAATAATTAACCACTTTGAAAGTAATATTAGGGTCAAGAAATTACTTTTTTTCTTTTTTCTTTTTTTACACCGGGGTTTCTATTTCATTTTATGTGTTACTTAAGTGGATACCATTGTCTGGTTCCCTGAGTGCAATGCTAATTTCAAACATTCGTCATAATCTATACACGGGGCCAGACTGTTCTCCTTCCCGCTTCTGCGAAGCTATTAAAACAACTAAATGCCCATCTATATTCACCATTTCACAGGCAAAGTTCACAGATCAAGGGTTTTCTGTGTGTGTCCTTCAAGCAAGCCTGACCAGCCCATCAGCATATCGCCTACAGGTAAGTACGTGACATGCTTGGAGTGCCAACGCCATGCAATGAACATTTTCTCTGTGGGGTACTCATTACGATTGTCTACAATCGTAATTGTGAAGATGCCGAGGGGATAGTGAACCCTTTGGCGTCGTATTTAAAGTGGTTAAAATCCTCCCAAGGATAAGAAATGGGAACCTCTACCCCTAAATTATCATCTTAAAGACGTACGGCCTCTTAGTTTTACTGACACAACCCATCAAAACCCCGTTTTTGCAGCAATTTGAGACCATTGAGGTCCTCCATGGCAAGACCGACCCATACAAGTATTTACATACTTCTATGAAACTTTAACGACAAATACATGTAATTATGGAGTAGAGCGCAACAAACCAATAAGTAACAAGAAGTATGATAAAATAAATAGATTATGAGGCTGTTTTGATAAGCAGAAGCTTGTAGAAAACGAGCAAACACACAAACACACACCGCAAATGACGGACAAACACATGTTGACACAAGACACATAATATAGAACAGAAGTAATACACCGATTTCATAATTTAACAAAAATTAATTAAATACCATTGATGTTTGATGAAACATAAACTACAATATATAAAAACTATAATAATAACGGACATTTGTAGTGCGCCATGTCTGTTAAAAAGACATTCTGGCCTGGCGCTATAGAAAACTCTGCTAATGACGGTACTTCAAGCCTAAACTGAAACAAGTGGGTTTTTAAGTTAGTTTTAAAGCTGGAGAGGGTATTTGCTTGTCTTAGGTTTAGTGGAAGACATGCAAAAAGGGAACGTTTCTGTGTGAACATTACCAATGTTGAGCTTGTGCTTTAAGTCTAAACTACCCACATCGAGAGTGCTTTTCAAGAGGGAAACGTTATCGACTTCATTGAATGCGAATAAGTCTCATAAATAGAGTTCTAAGATTCATGTACTGTACATTGGTGTAATAATGTGTTAACGTTTGCTACCAGGGGAAGCCAATGAGCCTACTTTGTGTATACAAAAAATGCATCACGGGCAGTACTGTGTTGACTTAAAAGAGACACACAAACAATCACACCAAGCAAAGGGTGGAATGACGTCAGTTGATAAGTATGCTGACAAACCTCTAGGGTTGAAGGTCAAATTATGTACATAAACACAAGGAGGCCTCAACTTCCTTCATAAGAATTTAAACAAAAACTAAAACGTAGATTCTTCCTACCATTTGGGAAAATAGCACAAAAACTGAGAAAATAGTACAATGGGGGGTTCCGTTATCGGATAACCTTTAAATAACTGGTACCCATTGAAGCAAATAAACCCGTCGGTCGTTCAAGCTCCGCATCACGGTCCACAGTAAGATGCAAATCTCACATGTCTCGTGGAGCAAGGAGCAAGCCAGATGCCATGTACGAGCGGTCAATGAAATCTAGGTCTCCCGGTCGCAGCACAGACCCACAGACCGAGGAATATGGGCCAAACTGCAAACGACGAGGGATAATTTCATTGAAATGCGATCTACGCGGCCCGAGACGGAGACTAGTTACCTTAATCTGGGTCGGTATATTGAATCTCTTTGAGGACGATACCGAAATGTTGCTGGTGGATAATGACTTGAAATGACAGCATGGTAACAACCTCAACTCTCTATAGACTATGGTATAATAACACCATCTATAAGACCGCACGAGAATGCACACGTGCACAGATCATCCTGATCAATTTGCCCAACTTTATGGTTTACAACCCAACGCAGATGCATAATTACATTATTTATAACGTTTGGGGGAGTCTGGTTACTCGACCTCAACCAAAATCCATATGTCAAAGACTTATCCAACGTTCATTTTCCAATGTCATTAAGTAAGAATTGCCAGATCTTCCAGCTCAAAACATGTGAAGCCCTATTTATGGTGTAATTATCAAAGTGACCCGGGAAATCTTTAAAGAGTTGATGGAGTCTCGCAAGAGATTGCGGCCCGACCCGTATATTGCCCAGAAATGATCGGTCTTTTCCGTTATGGGGCCCGGGGGCAATGTTTATGCCCGTCCCGCCTATAGCTTCCCCTGGCCTGTCCCTGAGCTTGTTTTGGGCTGAAAGACTTCAATGCCTTGGTATAGGTTGACTTCTTGAACAGTCATGGCCGTGATAAACCCCAGTGTTCATGAAACAATCCAGAAACGCAAGGCAGAGAGACACCGCAATGACATGTACACATCCTGTTCAACAGCTTGTGCAATACTGCATCATGGTATCATCAAGAGTTTATGACAACGATCTACCGTAAAACCATCATTCATGCACTCTTAAATAATGAAAGTGTTTAATCAACACTGAAAGGGTTCAGTCAGTGACAACAGTTTTATAAAGTCAGATTCAACAAATACAAGTGTCAAACTAGCCTTTCAGAAGCTGGGATTGAACTCTTTATAGTGTAAATCCGACTCTTCAATTGAGTTACATTTAACTTTTTAAAGTGTCGTCCCTGACCGAACTCTTTAAGTGTTGAATTAACACTTTTTTTTTTAGAGTGTAGCATGGTTTTACTGAACGAACAAATGTCCTGTGTCTAGAATGATTTAAATGCAAAGCTAAATTTGAGAGACATTTCATCTCCATCCCCCCCCCAAAAAAAAAAAATAAGAAATCAAAAATCAAAAAAAATTAATCTACTGCAAGAATTATTACCAACGTGCTCCTCTGAACATGCTATTTGATAAAAACGATGATGTTCCGAAGTCATTTTTGGTGGCCCCATTCCTATCACTACAGTGTGACATTTTACCGAAGCATCTCGGTGTTTCGGTAAAACAAACTAAACCAGTTACAATAAAAACATTGGGTTGTATACCAGTGATTATTTTATAAGCACAATTTTGGCTGTTACTCAGACTTCTTTTTTTACTGAGCCTGGGGATTTGGAGATAATCATCTTCAACTGTCCAAACGTTTCATGATCCATTACACACACATTAAATTAATTGTCAACCCCCCTGTATGATAATCCTGTGAAATCATTGTCCTCAAGTTATGACACATTTCACACGGTTACGAGGTTGTGTGACCGTGTCATATCTGGGTCAATCCACTCCTGTGACTTCCGGTTCAAAATGGCGCCGTCCAATTGGACAAATTGATGAGTAAAGGGTGTTCCCGGCGTCGTATGGTTACCTATAGTCTCTAGTGCGTTCATGTGTACCAAGTTCACCGCTGGGAGCTCAATATCCTCTTTGGAAGACCATGTAAAACAAAACAGGGGGATTTAAATGAACAATTGTGTGTCCATGCCATTGTCCGCTTATAAATTTACATGTTGTAGATTTACCTTTCTACCTTGCTCTTTACTCCTACTAAGTCGGTTTTTCTTGCATGTCTGAACAGTCACCCCTGCATCACTTCACGCAGGTTGAACAGGTGCAAAGGCTAATCGGTAATAGTGGGACTTGTTGTTAAGGGTTGACATTATAACACCAGTAAGTCATAATAGGTCATCTTTATTATATAAACAAACAACAAACTCAGCCAAAAAGATCCATTGTTGTAACTACCCGTCGTGTCAAAATCAGCCAATAAAAAATGAGGAAATTCCCAGCGGGATTTATCCGCGGCCCCCATAACGCGATCGCGACCGCAGGGACTATTTTCGTCACAAGACAATGTAAGTCTATCCTTTGATCATTTAATTTGGCTGGGTTTTTAAATCCTACAGGGCTGTCATATGTATTTATTGGTCCACAACGAGACCTCTTCCACTCCTTAATGCTGAATACACACGCCCACGGCGCACCGCAACGGGGTGCGTCCGGCCCCGGGCGGTACACAGCCCAGTCCCCGTCACAGACTACCAATATTGTCCGCTTGAACGTGCTCTCGGTATAATTTTGACGTCGTCTATGATCGACATCCACAGAGTTTTTTAAGGTTATTTATACTTTAATACTCTCTGATTTCGTTCCCACAGTCAGTTTTAGAGGTCATCTCTGGAAGTTATGATTCAAGATAATTCCATGTGGGGTATGTACGTGCTTCTTGTTGAAAACTGGGGTTTTAATTGCTGAAATAGGGGAGTTTGTTACGTGACGGTACAAGTAACTTGCTGGGAGCTTCGCTCGATACGATCAGCAAAAGATTCGCTATACTTGTAATCACACTACGTTTCATACGTCAGATAGCACGGTCGTAATTAAATCAGTCATCAACTTCACATATGGACGTTGATTGATTTAAATCTTGATGTAGGAAATGCAACGATGAAGGTGTGCGTTAAAATGGCAACGGGTATATCTCGAACGGTACATTGGTACCTTCTTTTTCTCCATCTCAAACTGAAAGTTAAATTTCAATCGATAAACAATGTACCCCAAAATGACTCATCAAAATCACTTTTCCTAATTCAAACCCTAAATTCGGATCACGCCGACCTAAAATTGGGTACCCATCACAAAGAAGACACCCTTTTTATTATTAGATGTTTACTCATTCGGCCAAACCGATGAGCGCCTGTTATGCTACTCTTACAGTCCACACAGGGTATTTATACTATAATTACAATCTCAGATCTCCGGAGAAACGTTTTTCTCCACCAACCGTGGCCTGAGGGGGCAGAGATGGGATATATGACCCATCTGCTCCCCACGAGGCATGACACCAAACCCCGCTTCATCTGCCGACGCTAAGATTGTATTTCTTCCCTCAATAGAGACACTCAAGCCCGCCAACAACATCCAGAGCGATCGGTAGACAGAAAGAGAAATTCCTGGGTAGATCCCTTATCTTGGAGATGTTAAGACCCAATTATGTATCCCGCCTTGTAACCGATAGCCCGGCTGTGGCACTGACGGTACCTCTTTCATGTCTTGGTGTAAACAATGAGGGTTTTGATGGGGGGCTTTACGGCAATTTTCAACCCATTACGATTTTGATGAACTTTTTAAAGGAGTTTTGATCGCTCAATCTTGTTCCATAAACAGGAACATTAACGATCATTCCTGCCAGCCCCTCTGCCTGAATTTAGTTCACATGACTTTAGAGTATAACCCTTCCTCCATGGTATGATATAACCGAGTGGTTAAGAAAATCTCATCAATGTCACCTATTACTATAATATTGAAACATAACATTTTTCAAGTTATCGGCCAAAGACATAATTTGAAATTCAGTAAATTTAAAGAAAGTGGTTTATGAAAAGATATACAAATGCCCCATTTTTCTCTAGTTGTAATATATTTGTTTTGGCTTAAAAACATTCATTCATGGAAACCACTTGTGTTTTACATATCTTTCAACTTCCACAACATGGACTGCATATAGATACGATCAATAAATCCATCGCCCTTAAACTTTAAATAGGGTTCACAAAAATAGAAAAACCGCAATGTATGCGGTAAATTAAGACATTTCAAAAGTTCACGACAAACTCTGTTACGACATGAAGTTAATGAACTCGGACGACAGAAAGTAAGACCGATTACTCCACGTCACATATCACTGTCAGAAAGGTCTAAAAGTGACATGATCACGGGGGAAAATATAACACCAACTACAAGTGTTAAACAAAAAATAAAAACCCAACCTGTGTCAAAGGTTATTCTCATTTGGACATGTCTGAACTATAAAACAAGGATGGATAAAATAACCAACACGGGAATAGGGTCAACAGGTCTTGGTCTGGGGTGAAGTTGTGACAATACAGAGATGGTGAGGTCAGGGGTCAGCCGGTGAAGTCGTAGGTCAGATGAAAAGGTAAAACTCTGTCAAAACAAACAGACGTTGGAAAACAATTACCTTGGTTTTTTTTCTTGCCGTTCACACATGCATAGACAAAAGTCATGTTGTAGTTGCGCAAAGCTAACTTGAGTAATTAAACCTCGTTTGAAGCCTGCGGCTTTGACTTTCATTTTGATATGTTTAAGACAAGATGCAGCCATTTCTAACTCCATGGTACCGCTAAGTAACATTGTCTAAACGTTTTAATTTCGCCATAATATTCCATGCTATAGTTTCTCATATTTGTTGAAGTATTTGTAAAATAACTTGTGACAATAAATCCATGCCAATGCCTCAATAAACCAATGCCTTAAGCGCAGCAAGCAGCACAATCTGAATATTTGGTTTGTCAACAGTTTTAGTGCTGTGACGGGCGTTAAGAGCATCTTTGGTATATTCAGAGGTGTTTAGTTGCTGAAAAGAATTTTAAATCGACTGAAGCATTATAGCGTGTACAACCCAATGCCATCTAACACTGTTGTTTAAAGCCTATACTTGTCTTGAAGGTTTGGTAATGCAGGTAGCATGGTTCAACGGCTCCATATCCGATGGAATGTTCAAGAAAAACACGCTCAACTGTCATCGGTGTCAGGGTACCATTTCCTCGAGGGAATTCCTCTCACTGTCATACCTGCTTCGTTCCAATCCAACAATCAACTTTTGTTTGTAGACCGTGGCCGTATTTGTTTAAGTGATCTCTTGTTTATCATACAATAGGAAAGACAGCTTGGGTTCCCTTTTGTCGCAAGTGACTGTGATGACCGGTATTTGGTTTGTTTTAAAAGCAACCAAGACAACATTACCTTCAATTATCAAATCAGACAGACTTGTTATATTAAAATACTTGTCTAGCTCCCCCTACAACTCAACAAGTGTCAGCTGTTCAGTGACACCAGACCACTTTTTTTTGGGGGGGGGGGGTGACGCAAAGCGGGGATACTTTTTCTTTCTTTCTTCTTTTTTCTTTTGTCTCCTATTAATTTTTGCATTTCTTCGATCTCATTTGGTGGGGCAAGGATTCTGAGCGGGGGCTTCCACACACCCCGCCCCCACTGGTTACACCACTGATGTCGTTATTACTTGTTACACTATGGAGGAAGACATTCTATGATTGTTGACAATAACGAGCCAGTTCAAAATGAATACAATATAAACATGGCGGAAGTAAAATGGGGAAATGTTTGCCTAAACTCTTGTTTTTGGTCGTTATTATAAATTAAATGTCATGAATTTAACGTAAGAATCGCTCTATTTGAGGACAGTCTTACAAGAAAAGAAGATAGACGTGGAGATGATTAAAATACCATGTCTCCCGCTGACCATATCAATTATAAGGTTACAATCTCAAATTAATATGTGACGTCATCTGGTTATTACTGAGAGAAGTGCGCCAACTACGGTATGAAAGCGTCCTCGTGCATAACATTTTAATGTTGACTGCAATGAGGAATACAGACAGGATGTTGATTGTGTTGTACTGTAAAACCCAATGCCAACGTGATCTATAGCTTCAAATTTGTAAATTAGAATGAAACAAGGTATCAATTAGGAGGTAATGGTAAGACATGTGAATTCGCTAGCCATGTGTTGCTCATTCATCACTTTTGCTGCATAGCCTACATTATAGGTAGTCATGTGTGAATGCTATTACGTAGCGTCTGTTTCTGAGTTGTCGGTTTTTTATTGCTTTCCCAAGCAGTTTAACCAAATCTGTTGAATACTAATTTCATAATAAGTAAACTATAATGTCATTGAGTTGTACAAATAGTGTTCCATTGTGCTTTTCTATAACGTGCTGATGTACGTTTCCGAATGATGTGAACATTGAGTTGTATTTTGGATAACTTGGCGTTCGGGTAAAGCATAGGCTATAAGGTGGTATGTTTATCAACTTGTCCTTCGACCTTTCATCCATGGTTCGAGTATGTTTCGACTAGGGTAGAAAGTATGTCCAGTTACCCCGCTATGTTTTAGCTTATGAAGAGCCTTCGAATTTCTTAATCAGTGTCATACATCTTGTTGGAGTTATTTTTAAAACACATCTCCACCACACTTCTGTAGGATGGATCGAGTCTTGTGGTGAATTGGACTGGTCTTCGATACCACGGAGCCTGGTTATGCCAGTGGCAGTTACATGAGTTGAGTTGTAGTCGAGGTTGGTATACACAGTGGCGGGGCACATAACTAAACTTCGGTACCGACTGGCTTGCAGAAACTTCCCCCCGCTGAGATTGCACAAAATGAAGAGAGCTTTAGCATGCTTTATGCATGTACACTGAAAGAGTAGACTTCATTTCCTGCCACAAGGGGTTCATGAGTGGGGCTATACGGTTGTGGGAAGTATGAAGGAGAAGATTTGCAACTTCGGATGGATAGAGGGCAATATGGGTGGGGAGGTCGGGGGTACAAAGACCTTGTCAGGGGTACATACCCTTAATACTCCTTGTCACTTTGATCACCACCCATCGACTGTTACACCTCCAGATATAGTCTCACAAATGTTCCTCCCTGGTTGAAATTTCCCCTCGTAAAATACAACCTACATATGCAAAGCCCACTAACGGATATTGAAGAAGGTACAAGCCTGCAAATTGTGTTGACAAATTACTAGTCAGGTCTTGATCCTTCTACAGGTTGAATTGGAACATTTGGCGTCGTTTCCGCCTGAACAGGGCTCTGAAAACACTAAAAAGATGTGTGTATGGAATAAGTTACGCTAACGGAATCACACAGACTGTGTTAACACATAGATAAGATGTCACGTTGGCGGTGACACACGCGTAGCGAGCCCGGGGACTCTGGACCATCAGACCGCAGCCAGAACGCATGTGGATAGATGCATATCGCGACCACCTCACTTAGAAGGTCACGTCGTAAAAATACACGTTTCTGACTGCACACCCATCCGTCAGGTTGTCCTAGTTCAGAAATGCTACTATATTAACGTTACTAGAGGGATTGATGTAAATGTACTTGCCCTACCATCACCTCCGTGGAACTGGTCCGAATCCCAACTCCTAACTCATCATGAGGTATGGTTTCCCTCACTACCTGGTAACAAATACCACATTGGAACCCATTCTCTTGGGTTTCCCCCTCCCACACCTGTATTTGTTATCACCTCCTCTTCATTCGCCTCAGACGGTTAATCCGTGGAGGTAGACTAGCTCTATGATCCTTCCAAGTCCCGAATAAGCAGCAGTCAGTGTGCCATAAAAATATATAATATAAACAACGAGGATCCAAGCGGGTTATTTGAGATTAGAAGTCAACACATTGTTCGATAACTGCTTGTTATAGTAAATGGTGTCTGGTCGCTTGAAATGTCCAGCATAAATCTGGACATAAACTACCTCAATTTCATATCCCAGTTTGTAGTGCGTTGATAATGATGACATCAAAGACATTTTACCAAGTCACTGTGCATGTTGCAATGTTTTATCAAAGCAAAACTGGGTTAATCTTATTTTGAAACACATACACAAATCGTGATAATTGAGTAAATCATTCCATCTGACTTGTAATCTATAAAGAAAACAAGAAATTACTTAATATCTTCTTTCCATCTTGTTGATTTTGTCCAGAGAAGGTACGTCATTGATTACAAAAGGGTATGAAAATATCACCAAGAGTTGAAAGGCGTGGTCAGGTAGACAACTTGTTTGGAGAATGCTCCGGTTGTTGGGACCAGTGAATTTACCAAACAATAGCACCAAATCTACCAGGGAAGGATCACAAGCATAACAGCCAAGATACTATACAGCCTACTGTTTCAACATGAAAAACATTTTTATTCAAAACTACAAACTCCTAACCCTGTTAGGTTGCGTGACCCAGTTGTTCATATTCCATATTTCCTTTGAGATGACATAACTGGGGAAAGCCCAAATTATAGGGTCCCGTTTTAATAAATTGCATTTCACGAGTGTCACCCCAGCCCAAACAAAGCTGTAAGAAACCAGACTTTATAAGGTTTGATGAATTAGCACAGATCATGATAATTACTGAGACAGGTCAATAGGGGGGTTTGCTTCTGGGACATTGTGACCTCTTAATGTGAATACCTTACAACATGGCACAACCGAAGAGCGTTTAGGTGATTAGGAAGTAGAAACAACTTTATCAGTTGATGAAAAATGCAGATGTAACTAAACTGAGGTGATGACTGATTGGCTTTACTATGCCACATTAACACGTTGAACAGTTGTGTTATAGCATGGGTGTAGAAAATACCAGCGATATCGCCCAAATAAAGAGGCTATTGTAGAATACAGATCAATGTTTTATACACCCTTGTTTGATTTATCAGATGATCCACTCTTTCAAATCTAACTTTTCATGAGCCTATAGTTTGGGGTAAGTCATATTCTTGTCTTTGTTTTATGGTCATACACTCTTGTACAAATCTTCATAAGAAATATTCGGAAAACAAAATTTATTGTGAATGGTATTCGGTAGACAAGAAACATGTAACAGACAGGTCCGTGCACTTTGAAAACAATTTGAAAATGAAATATGAAATCAGCAAACAATCTTCTTTACGTGAATGATGGTAGTACTTGATCTAGCAAACAAGAGTAGCTGGTTCGACTCCATGCTAATTCACTCCACCTTCACAGTGTATCACTGGATATATACATCTTGCAGCGTTTGTATTTATTATCCGTTAAACAGTCCTGGCACAAACAAGACAATAATTGTTAAAGGAAATAATAGACTTTAGAAACAGTAGCTGCGGGTTATAGATTCCCATGGGTCCTCCCCTAAAAAGAAAGTCACAAATTGACCCCTATCTCTCAGTCTCAAACCAGGAATCAGGATTCACATTATTTATGCCTGACATACCCCTTGAAACATCACAGCCTTTCCCCCGTTTCCGCCTTCCCAAAATATTCTGAGCCGCCACATCAAAACATGTCCCGAAGCTAAAAGGCCCATGGTGCTCCAGTCCCTCTCTACTCTCCCCTCTCTACTGACATCTCACTCCGCCGGCATTAATCATCTGTTAGGATTCCAGCCGGTCTTAACCATCGCAGCCTTGCAACAAACTTGACCTCCCCCCTTCCTCTCAATAACTGCCACACACCACTCCATCATTGTCTTCAAAGTCCTCTTCTTCTCTTGGTATTTGTCTCAGCTTGTGAAATTCGTATTTGATGTGATTTCTTCATCAAAAAGATTCGACAGTTAGAGAAGAGTGGAAGAAGTTCATCCCGTAAACATAATGGTCTGATGATTACCGCAATAAGAATTGGATCTGCGATTCGACCTTTGTGCAAATACAATAGTTGTAGATTTTAATATTGAAAATTAATAAACATACATGTATTTAAAAGTAACTGCAGTGGTTTTAATAAATTAAGACCCGCTATTCTTTTGGAAAGTATATTATCCACTAAAGCCTAGCTAGGTATCATTAATTTTGACACGATGCAGAATTTAGAGATGTAAAGATTTAAATTTGGGTTACGAAGATTCAATGATTTAGTTACGGTGAGAGATCAATGATTTGCGTCGTCGAGTCAAAATTTACAAGCTATCCGTGATGTGTGTGTCATCTTCCTCTTTGATATTATTTAATTGTTTTGTCATTATTCCTTCGCCTCTGTCTTGATTGTTCTGTCTCTCGTCTGTGTTGCCTGTTTTGATTTCTCCATTTTCGTTCACCCTCTATTGTTTTTTTGACTTTAATTATATTTTGGATTTCTTCAATTATTTTATTTTGTGTTCATTAATTACACAATTTGATGTATATATGGAACTGAGAAGTATGGAAATACATGTTGCATTGAATTGAATTCAATTCAATTTCATCATAAGATCAAAGGGCTACAGTACAAATCTAAGATTGTGTACTATTTGCTTAAGCCCCTTTCTGAGAGCTGTGACCTCGGCACTTTCGTACGGCTTTTGTTTACAGTCTTGTAAATAGAACAGAAAGAAGCAATCAAAGGAACGTCTTGATTATGTCTTGAGTGAATTTCTTTATACTGTGACTCATTTTATCACACGTCAGAGGAACATGATTTTCACCTTGTCTGTCTGTCTTATTTCTCCTGTGTACTTTCTGAGTAAGTGTCGGAAGTCAGGGTTGAAGACTGTAATAACTGTTGACATGAAGAGAGAAAGTTTGGCCCGGGGATATCTTTACAAGATTGTCCTGATCTCCAAGATCGGAAACCACTGCAAGACATTTCTGCAGTCGTAGCTGCAATGTTTTAACTTTGAATATTCGTTGGTAATTTGAAATGAAATATGTCTCCTTTTCTGTTTGCGTTTTTTGAATTTGTGCCTTAATTATAGTCAACATTCTTTCAAGCTGAGCGGAGCAGTCCAAGCGGAAACGTTCTTGTCTCCATCTCGCCGAGTTTTCTCCCCAAATCCACGGGATTCCGGCAGCCTCCGAGCCGCTCACTGTCCGACCGTCATCACCCGGCATACGTGCCCGTCATCAGCACGACGACTCCGGGCGACTCGTTTGGTCTTCACGGCCCCCAGACGGCTTTGATTCTTGGTGTGATTTCCAGTCTGGTTCCGCTACCGCAAGGAAGCAGCGGGAGTTTGATATCATACGCGTGGCCTCGCCATCTTACCAGGCCCTTAATAGGTTGGACCATTGCCTCCTCTATCGTCAATCGGAAGTTGTCTGTCTGACTAATGGGGACATCTCTATACGGGGCCATGACGCGATGGGGGTACAGGGAGTTGGAGAACCACCGGTTCCCTTAGAACCCTAAGTCGGAGTCGGAATGTTTTAATTACGCTGAAACAGTAGGTCACGGGAACTTTCCACACAGTTATTCATGCATTACAACACTAATTCCCTTTTTGAAGTTGGGGTTAGCGATAGCTTCTATCATAAATATGCACATATTGGTTCGTCAAAATCGTTAGACATAATGCACTGAGAGTTCAGTCTATGGCCTATGTTACTTTGTCGATTACTCTCCTGAAGTCATCTTAAACTTGTGGTGTACATAAATAATATTGCTTTTTTTTCTTCTAAATCTTGTTTTAGGTTTAGGCCTAATAGTTATAAACATGACGAATATCCACAACATGAATCGAAAACTGCCACCTAACTGAACAACTGCTGTTAGGTCTTTTTGGCGCAGCGGGTTTCACTAATGTCAAATTAAACTAGAAGATTAGTCCTGTGGGTAGACAGTAATTTAAAGGTCAGAGTTCAACAAGCTGGTTCTCAAAGTAAAACCCACTGTATCATTTTATGTCTGGGCAGGTCACGACTGAGAACTCGACGGGGGATTCCTGGAAAATCTTCCCACCGCACTCTGCCTCAGCGTCTGCTAGAAGCCCCAAGGGATAACGGTAAGAAGATCTCATGAAAACTAATATTCAAAATCATTATTCTTGGATCTCTCTTGTTTATAAAATGGTGGCGTATTTGTTACATTCTGGGCAGATTACTGGTATTGATATCGAGTATACATCCCCACAGGGCATCCAAATAAACTGAGGTCGCTCAGGAGATGATAAATATCTTGTCCGAGGGGAGAGAGAGATACATTTTTAATAAGAAGCAAGATTGCGATTAATTGAACTGTGAAAGATTCAGCTCACTGGATGCTCACACTTCAGTAAAACGAATCAAAATTCAATTAATTTCTTGACCTAAATTGATAGTTTACGGTTCACATAGCAAATATCCGGTCTGCAGCTTGTATGTTGACAAAAAACAATCAAATTATCTAATTATACAAATTATTCTATCAATAATAATATCACATGAGTCTTCCAGCTTGAACTTATCACCCTTGGTGTTTATATAGCATTTTGATAACTCTAAACAGAGGGATGATTCGCTTCCCAAACTGATCGATCTATCCTACGTCTAGTCCGGAAAGAAATTCACCTGTCCCCGGGTACACCCCAAGCACTCTCGGCATGTCAGGGGCTCGATTCACGGTCTAACTATTTCCCCTTGACGCGCTGAGTCCCGACTACTCTCGTGCTGACTGAGCCGCTCTGTCGGCAGTGCTAGTTTTTTTTCTTCGTAAGGAAGATCTTCCAAGGAAAACGGTGTTACCTTACAAAGCAATGGGCTTTATTTCTTTACAAACCTCTTCTGACTTTCCCTGCAGCAATAAAGTCAAGTCACGACCCCCTCTTTGCCATCGTGGCCTATACCTGCCAATTCTACAACTAAAATGTCTCATTATCGCTTAAGGATACCATCTGAAATTGCCGAACAAATTCCTCTGAGTTGTCATGCCTAGTTGACATGGTAGCATATTTATAAAGATAGAGTAAATGTGACTTGATTCCGACTGACTTTTTTTTTTTTTTTTAATATATATATATATAGGGTTGATTAAAACAGGACCGGCGGGCATCAAGGTTTTAAGACAAAGACCGGTAATTGGTACTGAGATTTATACGCCAGGATCTATTTTATAACTTAATGGTGCAACTGGTCCATGCCAGTCATTATGCTATCGGCAAACCGGTAGATGCTGTCAGAAAATGTACACTCAGAAATACCAATATGCAATTACTTTCATTACGCATCGCGTATTTATGGTTTTAGGTACAAGACTGTCACAGCCACACGGAATAGCTGTTCAGTTAGTCTGGTGCAATGCACAATTTATTGCAACGTGAACAAGGAGTAATAATAAATATCTTCATTTGTTTTTGTTTTGAAAAGAGGTATCGGCATGGAGGTAAAATGCTCCAAACCTTCGACTTCTTAATTCTGTCAAGTTATTTCTCTCTATGAAATTGTAATAAATCAAGACTAAGTCGATGAAATGGTGAAATAGTTTGGATCTAAAACTGTGAGGTGTAATACTGGGTGTCCAGTTGTATTCAGTGGCATTATTCCACTTGCATTATTCCACTTGTCTGAGCTCTTAATGGGTTTAAAATGATGCATGTGTCAATAACTTAAATATGTTTTCCTTTCATCTTTTCATCCTTTCATGTTATTTATCACTCCACCTGCGCAAAACTCTGACACAATTTCCCATTGGTATTTGCTAACCCCTGTTACGTACCCCCCACCAACGTTTATTTCTGGCTGATACACTGGCTAATCTCGCTGATACACTTCCGAAACATGGGTTTATGGGAAAATGACAAGCTTATCTTCGTCATAACCAGTTATCTTAAGAAGTGTAACAACTGCTGGCTTCTGGACACTTGTCTTATCAACCTCTTCGTCAACTAAGACGTTGTTGATGGTGGAGGATTTTACTTGGGACGGTTCTGTAAGGGGTTTACCTTTGACAAGAAAGCATGTCAACTCATCAGTGATTACCACTGAGTCATCAAGTACACGCAGTTTGGATGCAGCGGTCACATCTTGCTTTGATTTTCCTCCACTTGTTTGCATTAGAGCCGTATTTTTAACCGAGTTGAAGTAGACTTGACTCTACTCGATTTGTATTCGGTTTGGGATGTAATGTTCCAATGGGCGAACGTTGTGTATCCGAATACATCGGAAATCGAAATCAGTGTTAATGTATTCGACCCCAGGGCTGGTTTTGATTCGTCATTTTGCGAGAATACGGTTATGATTTGAGACTTCCTTCCTCAATGTTTGTAGTGACGTCACGTAAGGGTCTTCACATCAAACTAATTAGAGATAATCGAAGTTGATTTATACATGTATTGATAAGATCGAGTTACTTCATAACACACCATCAGTCACCTATATCAGCTTGGGTATTTACCATCTAAACAAACTGTAACAGCTTCAATGTCATGTAACTTCACTGTAAACACGAGGTCCTGTTTGTTAGACATTTTCATTTGGATTTACAGGTTGTGTGTTGCCCTTTTTTGTCTTTATATGGTTATATTCAATTTGAAGAGAGTCAGCACAAGGTCATTGTCAATATCATTGAATAAAATGTGTTCATCATGGACGGAATAACTCCCCGTAATTTGTCTTAAAACTAAGTATAGCGATCAATGGTTCACAGACCAGATCAAACCAATGGATTAGGAACAGTTCCTCTTTCTCGGCCTATGTTGGCCCATGAAGTGTGGGGAAGATGGTTAGCCCTGGTGAAAACTCACCCCATGTTGGTATTTGAAGTTACAACTGTTCATAAAAATGAAAGGCAACATAAAAGCAACACATTCCCCGTGTTTTATAGCTAGCTTTTTTAATGGTTTGGATTTGTCCTCAATGACACTAGTGTCGGCAATTGGATAAGTCACATCTGTTGTCGTCATTAGAAGCCGTAACATGTCGGTTAATTACCCCATATCGTTGACAATAATCAATTAACTTTGACATAAGAGTACGGTAAGATCACAAGAGACTACAACCTTGTCAAGATATTAAGACTGTTGGTAATATAGAGATAAGATTGTCAACTCCAAAGCCTCAACTCCTATACCCCTCTAGCAAGGCCAGGTCCTACTGTCAGCTCTTAATGTTTAAATCCAAAACATCATCACGATCTCCTTTGTCTCTAATTGTAACAATCACCTCTTCATTATCTTTCAATCAATGTAAGGGTTTGATATAGTTGACAAGTCTCAGATTCAACCTTATTATGAGAAAACTTGAATTTTTATCAGGATTTTTTTTAATTCAAGTCAGTTTTTCAAATCTTTATTTCGTACGATGTAAGCAAAAATAGGTTTCACTGCGTATGCTCTATGAATAGAGCCTTGCTCCTCCCTCAAGCAAATACCTTGCTCAGTGGATAAACCATGGAGGAAGTACCTCCATGGTTGAAGCCAATATCTTCAGAGTTTAGTAAGTATGAAGGTATCGTAACTCGAAAAAGGTTGTAATTTAGATTATAAACAGTAACTGGTAAATCTCGTAGCAATCATTTAAAGTTTCAAATTGCTGCCCAATATAAAGTTATCTACTCTACATCATAAAGTATCTTTGCATGATAAACTCGGTGATTGTAACTTCAACATTTCAGAGACACCACCAGAAACTAGTTCCAATGCACAAAATAATGACCATGTCTGGTCCTAAAATAGATGGAATGAGATTACCATACGTGAAATCATATTTGAAAGTTTGCTCGCCTTTCCATCACCCCAGTGACCTGCGGTGCAAATCCCACTAGGCCACCATGAGGACAAGGGTTGGAAGGGGATTGTGCAGCACCGTAAGCAACCTGATTTCCAAATAACCAATTTAGCACAAGAAAAAGTCACATGGGGTAGTTGGGTAACAAATTCCAACAACCTTTTAATACAAAATACTAAACTAAACAATACTGCAAAAACGTCAAAAAATAAAGGAACAAATCGACTTAAAAGCCATTTCTGATTCACCTTGTGGTGATTTCAAAACTTATATTTATTCAGCCTAAAAAAAACCCGCATCTGACAAATAACCGTACGTTTTGTTTACCGAAATCCAGAATGAATACGGAAAGCAAAGTTCACATGGCTGGCTGTCAGACAGGGATGGAAACAGTGTAAAATGTTTTGATGTTTACGTTTCAAGCAAACTTCTTTCTCAATAGGAATAAGACCTGCTCGCAACAAATCATTTCCTTGGACATGGAATCCTGACATTGTACAAAAGGCCGTTATACTATTTCTAACCGCTTTCTGCCCTATTTATTCCGTATCGTTCGATTGCAATCAGACTAAGTAGAGATGTTCACTCTGGGTAATGTACAAATTGATTCAAAATAGTCAGAATAACTAGTCCGTGTCCAAGTACAATCGCAGAAATAAATTTGTCAGCAGCCGAGTGCTCAGGACACCTCGTGCACTTAGCGGTGATAGAGAGAAGTGTTTGGCAAGGACTTTCGGTCAGTAAATTAATCATCCACAGAGGCTGACTCTGATCGCTCATGGAGTTATGGAGAGCTGTAAAACCACACAAATAAATACTCTCTCTTTCTCTACTCACCGAAATGAAAATGATGTGGTAATTTGAGAAGAGACATAATGGGTTTGTTTCAAAGATTGATGGTCATTGAGTGGACCGTAGAGTGTCGGGACGCACAGAGCTTAAGTATCCCACGAAGAGACAAGTTTTGTTTGGATATGTCCGTGCAGTCTATAGTCATGACTATAAGGGCAATAGAATAGGTATACCAAATATCCCTGGCTCGCTGTTAAGAGTGAGTGCATTTTTAGACAAATTAAGAATAAAGAAATGAATCGTGACTAGACAAGTGCCTTTTTTTTAATCAGTGAGGTAAATTGTCAAATAAGTAATACTGACATTATCAATGAATTGACTATTCTCTGTCATGACCAATCCAATTTTTTAGAAAGAAGTAAAAGTAAACTTACCATATATGGTATCCATAGAAACTTGTACTTGAAGATGATTAGCTGTTAATGCTGTGCCATACTGTTCCATGCCCCTTCCATTCTCCAGACAGAGAAAGCATAGCTGAGTCTCTCATGAGCCATATAAGAACAGCTTCCAATCATTTTCTGATCTGTCTCATCACTTCTCAAGACTTGGTACAAGAAGTCAATATACCTTGATGCCAGCTTCAAAGTTTGGATCTTGCTCAGTTTATCCGAAGGCAGGGTTGGGATGATCTTGCGTAGATTCGTGAAGGCATCGTTGAGAGATTGCGTCCTTTGACGCTCCCGTACGTTTGCCATGACGCGTTGATTCTGCAGGTCGTCGAAACTCTGTGGTGGTGAGCTTCCCTTTCGACGGTTCTTGGGTCCGGAGCAGTGCCCGTTTAACGATCCCTCCTCGCTAGCGTCGGAGTGTTCATCATCGTTTGAGCCAGCGCCCCGGCTGTGACGGCGCTTTCGGCCGTGCATGAACCGCTGTTTGAGCAAGTCGTTCCCGTTCATCAGGCACTCGTGGTGCTCGGTTGAGGAGTGTTTGGTCATACCTACAACTGAATACTGATTGTCGGTGTGGTTGATGATGTCGTTGCTGTTGCACCTCGAATCGCCCGGCTCCATCTTCATGGCACCGGGGACCATAGTCAACCTTGCCGGCAATGCAGTCGGTGGGGTCCTGCTGTATGCAGCCGTGGTTCTCGGTGTTGGCGGTGACGACGTACTAGTGGCCCACTCGTTCTTACCTGTCGATAAGTTACCAAAATGTGGACCTGTATATCCCTGCCCCAGTTGGCACGCTGCAAATTGCCTCTTTTGTAGCTGGTCTGCGAATGAAGTAAAACCAAGAAAAACTCAGATTTTCAAGTAAAACCATCAACAAAATTTCAAGTGTTGTGCTGAGACACGTGCTTATGTGACTTATGTCACTACTATAACACTGTGTAATGTCAGTCACTACGCAATCAGTGATTGGCGCGCGGTGTGCAGTACACACTACACCGCAGTACACAGCACGGTGTTTTGATTACAACGTGTACATGTACTGTGTGTAAGTTGACGGTCTCGGCCATGAATATACGCCGATGTGGTGAGAGGGGCGTGGCCACGTTGCCTAATAGCGACAACACAGGTGCCAATCGAAAGGCTTGAATGACAGAGGTTGGTAGACGATAGCCTGGCGCATGCTCTGTGAAGCGGTTGTGCTTCACACGTCGCATCGTAGTGAGACAAAAGTCCTTACAGTTGCATTGAGGTGATTTTCATCACAGTAGATAAGCACAAATGAATTATTTCAAAATGATTATCTAAAATGCTTTTTATTCGCAAAATTCGACATCATTATTTATCTTTCTTCATCAATGCGAATTCCTCTTTCTCTATTTTGCTATCCCATCACGTTGAGTGACCTTTTAATGGACTTTGTAATAGACGACCTTCATAAAATACGGAACATAATTTTGTAAGTGGAATATGAAACGCATAAATCAAACATTTGAGTATACTAAATATCTTGGAAAATGAAGTTTGTAGTAAAACGTGATCCGAACGTGACATAAAACGAAAGTCGAGAATTTAATTGCAATAATGATAATATGACATTATTAGACAGTTTTTTTATTGTTGTCCTGTGAAATCATTTTCATGTGTCTTTGGTGGATTTAATGTTACCCGTCGATGACAAGATTGTTTGTTTTTGGTAATAGTTCAATAAAAAGTTATATTAATGCAATTTGCGGGAATTTAGGCCTAGAGTGGGTCAACAATCACGCAACAAACCGTAACGGTGTGTAACCAGCTAAACTGCTACCTGTTTTGTTGCTAAATTGCAATTGTGCAAACTATTGATTTAATTAAGGGAAATAAATGTTTCCTTTTTAATCTCCAAACCTGTTGAAACAATCTTAATGGAGCACGTGGTTATTAGGAGACGTAATGTCAAGGCAAGCTTTTTACTGTCTCGTGTGAGCGCTGATCCGTACTGATAGTGAACATGGGTTATCAGTAAACATGGCTACTGAACTACCCAAAAACCGAAATAACTTTAGATAAGAAAATGATTGTGTTGAAAAACAATAAACTGTCCAGCGGGGTTTAATCAAGATAGAGAGAATCAAGTTTTCTCTCCATTGTATTTGTGAGGAATACTGTCTCCGACTGAGCGGCTTTAAGATTGGATACAGCCATCAAAATCCATGTAAACGTTTGAACCGCACTCAAACAAAATCTCAAATAAACCCACCAGGTCAGTCACAGCTTTTAAAGCCCCGGCTCAACATTGGTAAACTGACTGTAAATGCTTCCATTGTTTGCATAAAATCAAGATTTTTGTAATAAAACCAAACCGTGAAAATTTCAGCTCACTTCGTTGCATTTGCGAGAAAACGGTAAAAATGCGTTCAGCATTTTTGTACGCATTCCTATAGGCAGAGTTTGCGTCTCACTGAGACGAAAGTTTTCGTCTCACTGAGACGAAAACTAATTTTTGATCTTATTTCATTTATTAAAAAACGATAACACTTCAGAAATGTTCAAAGGAAAGTTTTCTGCCATCATTACCATGTAAGGTGTACCGTGTGTAAATCTGTGAACATTTTTTTCTTCTCACCAATGTTGAGCTGGGGCTTTAATAAGGATATGTGTAAATATTGTATTAAGTCGAGTTGACTTTGGAAATACAATTCCTCAATCGTTCAAGGAATACAGTTTTTGTATGGAGGAAGAGCGGTTAAATAAAACTTAGTGGAGAGATTTTTGTCACGGGGTATTGCATTAAACAATCGGAAGAGTTTTCATAAAGACATTCAAACCGAAAAATAATTTCGATGATTGGAAGAATACTAAGCAAAGTAAACAAGAAGCTACAATAGGGTGAAAAGGGTCAACTCTTGTCCTTTTTTAAATCAAAGCAACGGGATTCCACCTGTCGGTTAATTAATCATTAAGAAGACGGCGGGAAAAGGGCTCAAAATAGTTACTCCCCTACCGTGTTAGGAGCAATGACGGTTCCGTGTCCAGGATCTGTGGCGTAATGTACCGGTTGGAACGGCACGGGGGCGACCGGGCACCGCGGCGCCCTAACCCAGGCCTTTTTAAGCGGTGAGCGGTACCACCGCTTCCGGAGATTGCACCTTTCATATCATGCACTTCACCTACTAGAAACTTTGCTAATTTCCTGAAAATTACTTTTGTTTAAAAAATTTGAGCCAAGAAAAGGCCGATGTAAAGATGCTAAGAAATCAATAATTAAAAACCCCGGCAAGTTTTAAAGGGAGGAATATTAAAGGCAAGGGATACCGATTTACAGTATTTAGAACCAGACGTTTGTTTCAATGTTATATAATATTGTAGATATGTACCATTAAACTAACCTGTAAAAATGTCATTTCAAGAAGTGGTAGCGTTTTTGAGATGTCGGTGAAAATCTGAAACGGTTTTTTTCTGTGCGGAGTGATCATAAAATGCTGAAACTGAATGTTGTTCATTTACGTGGGGAACGATTCAGGCAAGAATTGTTTCTCAGATTCAAATATTTGAGCAGAAAATAATCTCTTTCTCTAGAACCATGCTACTTCAAATGGAGTCGTTTCTCACACAGTGTTTTATACTATCAACAGCTCTCCAGTGCGTCTTTTACCATAAGCTTTTATTGTTGTGGAGTATATTTACCAAAGGCATACCCTGCCTTTAGCGAATTTGTAGCATTTCATGGAATCCATTCTAGAGCTTTTTGCCAATCTGGAAAAACAGCATTAACAGTCGACAATTCTTTTATACCTTTAAAAGCTACGATGCGTGTAAAGAGCAGATGAGATTTTTTTTACACCAAGTTTAAATGAACCTGTGTATGTCTTTGTACATAGTTCATACCATGGAGTTCATTCTAAAGGTTTTATTTTTCACGATCAGTAGCTGCATGGAAGCATTTGGTTGTCATCAATGGCACGTGCCCCCCCCCAAAAAAAACACTGATGTCCATGCCCCCCCCCCCCAAAAAAAAAAAACACTGATGTCCATGCCCCCCCCCCCCCCCCGGTGGCCCCCATTTGAAATCTGACTTTTGAGATTGAAAATTACCAGAATAAAATGTTACACTTTATAAGCTTTTATGTAGTAATTTCAAAGTTTTTAAAACTGTATTGTTATTTACGCGCAGACAATGTATTTGTTTTTTACCTCCACGTCAGATTAAACGGCATAACATATAAGATCGCTGAAAGGGGCTTGTTAGGCAAAATACAAACGGAAACTTTTATTTGGCCAAAAGTGCCCCCTAGAATAAATGGTTTGCCTCCTTGTGTCCCCCGCCCTGAGATTTTACCCTAGTTACGCCGCTGGCTGCCATGGAGCATTTGGTTCACTTGTTAGTCTCGTTGTGACATATTCTTTACTGCTGAAGATGATGTTGATATGATCCACTTAATACTGAAACCATTTCCATTCCAGGGAGGGAATAGGTTAAAGTTCATGATGTCGTCATGCAAACAACCCATCCAAACCATGACTGGAAATGTTGACATGACTTTTGCGGTGACTGTATGCCAAGTTAGCCTAATAGATTACTTGATGGCATAATAACGATGCTGCAGAGGATTATTGGTATGGAAATCAAACCAATATAAACTTGTCCTGATCTTTAAGATTATTCCTGATAAAGCTTCTACCGTTTAGCTGGACTTGTTTGTCTTGGCTATAAGTGAGATGCGTTACACAGTTCTGTCTGTGATTGTGAAGAAAACTTTTAGAGATTGCGTCATGTTCCCAGAGCATGACACAATAATTGGTATACTGTTTGCACAACTTTCTATTGGTATCAGTCTTCCTTGTGACAAGCACCCCCTTTTCATCGATATATGAAGGTAGGAAAGTGTTCCTGCAGTACCGGTAAATATTTGTTGATTGGTAAACGGATTTTATCTGGTCTGTCATGGACCCGAAGGTTTCCTTTTGACTAGTTCTCTATCATAAATCATATTCCAGGGTCTGCAATATTTTTTATTAAAGTATAGTCGTAATAATAGCTATTGATATTGTGAAATCATAATTGATGGAAGGCGTTTACCAAATGTAATTTTAGTTATGACACGATTTTTCTTTGTTGAAATTAGAGTATTGTAGCAGTTGAACTAATGGATCATGGAACTGTACTGGGGTAACCCATGACACGATCAAACCTCATCTGAGAAAAATCAAACAATACAGAGTCAAAATCTGAAAGTCCTTAATTGTTTCCTGGCCAATTACATCAAACACCTAACAGGTGTATGGGTGTGCTTAATTGGCCCCCACAATACCTGGTTATTATTAAATATGGAGCACAACTTGAGTGGTTCAGCCCTATACATCCAACGGCGGGCAGGTATTAGGGAGGGGTCTGTTAAACATTTGCTTTCCCTTTCTCACTAGGAAACCCCTGACTGCAACCGGACCAATTAACTTAACAACCCTGCTCTTTACCCTAATTATAAATCGAGTCGTTCTGCTAAGGTAGGGTAAGGCTGGGGCACGCTTCATTGTGCTTCCTTATAAAGCGTCTTCATTGTTGTTTGTAGTGGACGGTGTTTTTTCATGCATAAGGTGAAGTTGTCTTTACTTTCAATACGTGACCTGTTATAATGCCATTAGTTTTATCTTCCACTGGTTGTAAGATATTGTGGACAATAACAAACAAGTACCATGCAAGAAGCAGTCGTTTACTCGTGACTATCCTGCCATTGTTTTTATTTGCCTATATGAAACCTAGATTCTGTGACGTGGCAAAATGACCGACTTATTGGGAATTTTATGACAGGTAAAAGTGATCAAACGGGGCTAGTGATCAATCTACAGGTCACTAATACCCAGAAGGTGTCTTGTTGGGAAATATGTCAACGGGGATTTGTAGCTGGTGTAGTATGCGTGAACAACTCAAGCCTGTCTCATGCATGGAGGAAGCACCTAAGAGCAGAGCGATCAGGGTGTAGGCCCCCTCAACTCTTTACGCGCAGCTAGACAAATATGGAGTCCATTTCTTGCCCGATCGGCCGCATCTGGGCGACATTTGCCCGCTTCGGAAACGGGCAGAGACGAGTCATCGATGAAATCGAAACGTTTCGGTGTGCAAAAGGTTTAATTTGTTCACGCAAATTAACGACAAGCGGTGCCCCCTACGGGATTGTGATACGATGGGGTTCTATAAGGACATCGAGAAGAGACTAGGAGGGGATTCACAATAATGACCCACTTCTTGAGAAAGAGTCTAAGTCTTTGTCTGACTTATCATTATTGTTAGCAGGTGTTCTATCGAGAGCAACACATTTGACTCAAGCTTCCTTAGTGTCCGTCTCTTGTTTCTCTCAAACCTATCTGTATGAAGATTTTTCTCGATTATTTTACTTTCCCACAAAGTTCTACTCCTCCCATTGTTAACTTCTATCGCTTCTATACTAATCTCGTATTTTCTCATTCACCAGACACGATATTGCGAGAATTGTAAAGCAATCATATTTTGTACAATAAATAGAGAAAGAACAAGTTTGATAGCGGTGATGTCATTTTGTCGTCACCTCTTTCGATTCTGCCCACTAATTTTGTACCAGAATGACGTGTCAACATGAATCATTTTGTTATGGTTTGTGTCTTTAAATAACCGGAGCTAAAAGTTAAGACACTCCCCTCTCCGTGTTTGAAATGTTTACTTTCTCATCAATTTAACAATCGTGGCTTTCCTTTTAGAATGGATCAGAAGTAATCCACACGACGTCCGCAAACATCTGCACCGGCCATGAGAAATACACCTGTTTACTACCAGTAGTAATATCGACGGCCACTTAACCGCGATCACGTTGACCAAACAAATAGTTCGACCCCTCGTTTTATGTCTTCAAGACTCATCGGGAAGTATTTTCCCGTGGGTGTAAGGTTGCCTCTTGACCCAATGTCTCTTGTTCTCACCCATGACAAATAGCAGTAATTATTATTATTATTATTAACAGTGGCAAAAGTCAAGCAAATCTTGAATGTTAGGGGTATTAATTTCGTAAAAGAAACGTTTTGGATGCAGTCATAAAAGGTACTGCTCATGATGAGTATTGATGTGACGTCATCTGTCTTGGGTGATGAGATGATTTGCCTGAAGCTGAATTGTTTATGTTATCGGTATTGTATTGTGTTGTTCAAAAGTTGGTTTGTAATGCTAAGCAATATGTATAATGCTATTATAGTAAACTATGTTAGTTGTATTATTATCAATGTGACGTCATCTATTTTTGTTAAGATATAGCTGTCTATGAACCATATCTTGTACTATGATTAGGAATACAATAATTGTTAACAACAGTTTTCTTCATATCGGTGATGGTATATTGGTGCATGTGGTGAAGTACGGGGGCTAGCCAAGCATGCGCATGACCACGGGAAATGCCCAGAGGGTGAACTAACCGGGAAGCGTTGCCGGGAATCCCTGCGCCGAGCCGCCCCTGCGGAGAGTCAGGGAGTTACCAGGCCACATGCCCGGAGGCGGGAAGCACTCATCGGCTAGGAATACGACGTCTGTCGTCGGTCTTACGATTGAGCCGTAGGTTTAATCTTATCCAAACTTGGGAAGATTAAGAGAGGATTAAGCTGAATCTGTGTCTTGGTATCTTGCAGGGATAAGCGTTGCTATATCAGGGCTATTGTTTTATCATGATTGATGGATCAGATCAAGGCAGACTATGTTGATATTAATAACATTGTTGACAGTCAGTACATAATAATTACCCTCACAAACTTTTCTGCGTTATCGATTGTCATTATGAGTCAAATGAACTCTCCATGATTAATAAAACAATATTCTTTTATAGCCAAAGTGTCGATAAAAATGTCGATTATGAATACGAAGTACTCCGCCAACCCTTATTACGGTGTATTGTCTATTATCCTTCGCAATTTTAACTGAGCACATTTTCGAACAAACATCTACGGAGTGCACGCACCTGTTTAATATACTCGACAGGTCCGGAGGGAAGCCCCATCCATCAATTAGGGTGTTTGTTCTCATTCACCTAACCCCTTAGCCTTACTCACCTTACCCCCATTGGGTTGAATTAAGGTACATACGGGACACTGGGACCGGATTCAACAGGGTGTGGTCATCTACGTGTTTCCATAAATGTGTCGGATGATATAGCTTCCAAGCGTGTCTTTATTGTCACAAGTTCAATCAAATTATATGTGACCTTGAGTTGTCGAAGCTTGCCAACTTTAGACAAACCATTCAAAAGTAAAAAAAAAAAAAAAAAAAAAAAAAAAAAAAAAAAAAAAAACACATTTCGAACCTTAGGCGCGGTCGCGAAACACTTCTCCAAACGGTAACTGAACTCGCGTTTTCTTTTTGTTTTTCTCCTTTGATGCTATTCCTCGTTCTGGGATGCTTGGAAATCTACTTAGACCTTCTTCTTGATAGCCCCACATGTTAAAGTTTTCAAACACTATAACAAGTTTAGTTAGAAACACCTTTGCATGTGTGATTTATCACAACTTTGAAACATGAATATCAGACAGCCCTTAGGCGTACATTTTATACATCTGAAATTATTTCCAGTTGTGAAATACGTTTAAAGGAAATACTATTGATACTCGTTGTTCCAGCATGGAATGAGTGGTAAATTTATCTGCAGTACTGACCTGTAAAACTGGGGGGGGGGGGGGGGTCACGTTAAGCCGATTGCAACATCAGCGTCGTAACGAGGGGACAATTTTAGCGGGGGGAGGGGGACCACAAGGGGGTGCACCATTTTTCCTAGGGGGCACTGAGTTTCTGTTTGTATTTTTCCTGTAAACAAGCCCCTTTTCAGCGCTTTCCTGACGTGTTGAGGTAAAACAACATACATTCTGCGAGTAAATAGTAAAACATAGTTTTAAAAACATTTAAATTACTACGTAAAAGCTTATAAAATGTAAAATTTTATTCTGGTAATTTTTCATTTCAAAAGTCCAGATTTCAAATGGGGAGGGCACCCAGGGGGAGGTACAGACATCAGTTGGGGGCAGATGATCCCCGTCACCCCTCCACCCTTTAGTTACGCCACTGTGCAACATAAGTGGACATGAAATTCAGGTTTGAGTGAACTTTGGTTTTATTCCAAAGTTTTAGTCATCAATCAATAAAAGTAAGGAAATAAAGTGATGGTAACTCAGAGGGAAAAAAAAATTGTGCACAAATTTTGATACTAATTTAAACATGCTGTAAAACCTGTGATAAATCTCGCCTTTCTGTACATATTTTCAGGGCTTCGGTTTCGATGAAATAAATTATCTAAATCGGGCTGTTTGTCGGCAAAGACTGATCCTGATGACGTGACAGGATCTCGTATCCGAATAAAAAACGGATACAAGTAATCTGTGTTGTTTCACCTCAGCATGCTCCAGTGGGAAACCGAAGTAAGTCATTATTTAATTAGTCGATACTTGTGATATTAAACAAATTCGATCTGGTCATGGAGGTAAAAGTTGTGACTTCAACAAAATGTTTGAAAGTATCGCAATAAACAACAAAACTAACCCTTTATGAACTTTTTGCGCTCTGCGCTTCTTTAGTACGTACATATACATTTTTATTACTACAGTGCGCGGAACAACCGGTAGACACAATGTTCCTTCAGATAACAACAGTCTTTTAATGAGTTTGGTTTGCTACAAGCTCTGATTGCTGTGAAACATAGTATTATGATTTGAAACATACACTTCTAAATTGAGAAAGTTCGGTACATGTGCAACATGTTCCTCAGTGTAAGTGTGTTTATTTACAGTCAATACCATCTGATAATGGAAAACATCAATCAATCTTGTCACGAGCCAAACCTCAACAATCGTGATGTCTTAACCTGGATTGAATAAAGACGTAAATACTGAACCATTGGATTTATAATACAGACTGGCGCTTGAAGGATACCAGTGACATTGGTAATCCGAGCCCTCCCACGAGTTAATCTGTCTCACTTGTGGAGTGGAGTGCAACACCAATGATAAGGATCGAGAATGGTTTCGGTGCAGCGTTACACTCTGCACCAAATCTTCCGCAAGGTTTGGGGACATTTCAGGCAAGATTCGAACCCCCTGCTCTACATGAGGCGTCTATCGCTTGGGACCAAATCATTACTACAGTTTCCTTTAAGATAGCGTAATAGTCATGTTCTCACCTTACATTGATTTCCGTCTACTATCAATGCCTGATTTTAAACACCGGGATATGACAGTCAAAGGGGTTAAAGTTCAAGGATGGGTATGCTTTGAATAAAGATGGAGGCATGAACCTCAAAACCGCGCGAAAATGCTTATGGTTCCCGTGGTGATATAAAATTAAAACAGACATCAGTGTAGTATTTCTGAATGTCAGACCAAAGGTGACTTCATGGCTTTTTATAATACAGACTGATCTAGGCCGCCTATGTCTTGTCCACTACAATGGTTATGGGCGATCGAATTGCATGATGGTAACACAATGCATGATGGTAACACAAAGCATGACGGGATTATTCGCAAGAGAAACGAGGCTGAGTTAGACGGATAACATTTTGAATTTGATAGCAACAAATAATTTGTTTCCCTTTAATTTGCTTTCATTTTCCATATATGAGTATAGCATTATGAATAACGATCATTATAACTAGTGGGAGGTAATTAAAGACAAACAAACAAACAAACAAACACACAACAAACAAACAAAAGATAACAGAGGTGTTTGAAGAAGCAGCAGAAAGGAATTATCAAACGAAATGAGCTGAAAGATGTGAAATTCATTATAGTGCTGTAGGCCGTCAAACGGTGGCCACAATTTGCAGGTTGTTTTATTGCCCAAGTGGCCGTAGTTGCAGGTTCCATTGTAAAAACAATAACAAAGACGGACTGGTTGACAGTCGAGTCACGACGAGATAATAATAGCAGGATCATAAAGTCACGCATTGCAGACAAACATGTTATCTTAACAAAGACAGTAGGTCCAAGCCCTTACCTCAAAACGAAACTCGGAACTGAAAACAAATCTTGGCCAAGAAATTTCACCTTAACCTGATTCTGTCGACAGCGGAAATACGGACAAAGTCACATTGTTAAGAGACTGATAATTGCTACAGTCTTTTCTACATATGTTTGTATAACCCTGATTATATTGACTTTGAATATAGCTTCGTGGCGTGTGGGACCAGACTCTTACCAAACCACGCAGTACCTGCGGCTCCAGTTTAGGAAGTAGTCGTCGCAAATTAACCGCAAATACACAAATACTCGTTCTTTTTAGGAAATCGGTTTTCTTGTAACATTATTCCGGATTACATGCATGAGAGAGCTTCATTGGTGACCTTGACTTTCGTATGCCCTTCGGTGTTGTGTCGTACAGCGGGGTAACAGGTTGATTGTTATGCTGACAAATTACTACTGTTACTTAAATGCACCCGGAGGCAGTTTCGGTGAAGTTGAGAGAGAAATGGTTCGGTATCCTGGGGCCAGATTGATTCCAATCTGATGAAGGGTCAGTTTAGCCAAGAGTCTCATTAATTAGTCTGTTAATCAATGTTGGGTTGTAGTTGTTATAACCGCCTAGGGAGATGTCAAATGTTTGATAGAAACGGGTGCTTCAACTCAATGCAGTAAAACTTGACCCGATAATCAAATCGCAATAACAAAAGGATCAGGTCAGCTCTGTGGTTCCTTTCCTCGTCTTTCAAGACCCCCGGTTCGAATCCCGCCTCAGACTGGAGCCTTTCTTGTGGATTGGGTTTTCAGTCCCTACCTGAGTATACGTGTAAGGGTGTTTCACTGCTTAGGGTTTTCTCCCACTTCTAAAACTGAACACTTTTTCTCGTTTGATATTCATCCGGTTCTTTTGGTTTTTTAAGTGCTTTGGCTGTTGGATGCGTTAAATGAAATAGATAAGTGTTCTATCCGTGCAGTTATTTACTCTGAGTACTTGTTCTACACCATTTGAACCGATTTTACTGAATCGAAATGTTTGGAGTGTGCTGAGCTTCAGATTTCCACTAAGATTTATGAGGGTTTTCCGTTTGCCAATAACCGACAAGAAGCTGATTAATTCAATTTCAGACAATGGATGGGTGGGTTCAAAGGACCAGATTCAGTAACATAATTCCTCTTTCGTTTCCCTTGTTTTAATCCAACCGTGTTTAACCTACAAATTAATGTCATTATTGGAAAGGTCATACTGTATTCCCGTTTTGGGTGCAAGGGACTCCATCAATATTCTTGTAAATCTTGAACTTGTTTTCAGAGGGTAATCTCTAAAATGGATGCATTATTGCGCTGTCAGCACGATGTGTTGCAGATAGCTCTCCTTATTACAACCTGCAAGTAACCAGGAAGCCCCGTGAAGAAAGCACTGAGATACCTTCCTGTTCGGGGACACAACTTAACGCGAATAATTTCCCCAATTTTTCAGTCTTAATGCAAGACGATCTTGTATTTGATCAGGGGCTACGGATGATTGATTCTCAGATGCTCCACCATTAGAATCGAGAGGCTGCACCTGCGATATTTGCGCGGGAAACGGGAAGCCACATCATGCGCTTCTGAAAAGCAAGGATGCGGTTCCCGCCAAAAAGTGTCAGATTGTTAACAGACGGATAGCTATGTAGAGATCGTGGCTGATCTTCTTAATTCCGGACTGTTTGTCGGCTAATGAATTCTGTATTTACTGTGGTTTGTACATGATCTCTTTGCTCCAGTTGAAGACATGGTCGTGTCCACTGTCTGCTGTCAATTTGTTGCACTCTAAAATGTCCACTCTTTATTACAGTAAGTCTGTACTAGTTGTGCTGACTATAATGTATACGTTATTTTGTTAGACTTTGGTGTCCACAAGTAAATTTGCTTCTTCGGTACCGACCGTTTCGGCCAATTAACACATTTAGTATCACCACCTCTCGCTACCAAAATGTTTACCTTGCTCGACTCAAAATGCTAAACTGCAAACTCACTCCTCTGTGTTTTATAGCCCAAATCAATTAATCACAATTATAGAATCTTCCAAAACTTTGAAAAAGCGATCATTGATTGATACAACCAATCAGAGTATCGGATACCTCTTTGGCATGGTATCCAGACACACTTCCGTAATTGACACAGTCATGGTGTCAAAAAAACCACCCTTTCAGACAAAACAATTTGTTAACCCCGCCCTGGACACGTTCCTAATACTAATAGAGCTGTACGTGAATTGTCCACGGCATTAGTACAGTCTTTTCGAAATCATGATTTCGGCTTCGGGTTATCCGTCAGTAATTTTGAAAACGTGCGTTTTTCAGAGGGTTTCAGTCAGGTAGACATAGCCTATGATGAACCCAAAGCCGAAGCCGATGTTTCAAAAATGCCCTGATGATTCTAAGTTACCTCATCGTCGAAAAAATGCAGTTGAAAGTATAATCAATTAATCACGACCTGACGGTTTTCAGTTATGACTGTGTTGCCTATAAATACCCCTTTATTGAATATGTACAGATGGTTTTAAACCAGTGAACTTCCCATAACAAAAAAATGTAAACCCCGCCCATGTGAAGATGTCTAACTTCAGACATTGTGGTAATGTGACAATGAACATGCTCAGTGCTAACGGGTTCCTCTTTTATTTTTGGTTTATAAAAAACAAACTTATAAAAAGTCTCAATGGCGAGTGCATATGTCATTGAAAAACAAAAGGAGAACGTTCTGAATAAACAGAATTAAGAATAAAGTACATGTACACTGGCCGAAAAGTGACCACAGGCCATTGGTCATTTACTGCCGGTCAAACCAACTCTACATTAAAACTGTATGTGTCACACCATCTGTGGTCACACGGACTCGATTCTTCCAGTCATAGACATATCTAACCGTGGGTCGATTTCAGTCGCAAATTTATTATTGATTTTTTGAATAAAAATCAGCGCTGTGATCAAATGGGTTCTATATTCATATTCAATTCAAACATTTTCATTTGAAGATAACAACTGAAAATTGTTTGAATAATCCAGACAAACCGTATTGCTATTCTGCAACAATGTATTATACCTTTCTCAAATGATTAGACAAAGTGGATTACAAATATAAGTTTTAAATTAAAAAGCGAAGTGACCTCTCTCTTTGACCATGGAAATAACAATTGTCTGAGGCTTATCTTCCCAATTAACGGACAAATTAGGTTACATCTACTCCTTCTAGACAATGTCTAATTGTTTTGCTGTCTGTCTACCTTCAACCTGACCTCAATATGACCTCATGCCTTCCCTCATTGCATTACCTCAATCAGACTACGGCAATCCTTCATCTACGAGGTAATTAAGGATGTAAAATGCCTTGCAAACTACCCTGTCTGACAGGGCTGGATCACCGGCAGATATTTAAGTCTTCCCTCGATGGCTGAAGAGAGAGAGAGAGAGGGAGGGAGCTGACTCAGTGCCGTCATTCTTTTGGGCAATTACGGTTCAACTCTAAACCTACTTCATGTTGGGGTGATGCTGGTATTAGATAGATTTCCCGTACGGAAAGAGATTACATGGATAACTTTCAACTCATTATGGTTGATGTTTCACTCATTTTTCTGCTCTGCTTTTCAATCATTCCTTTCCCCCTTTGACTCACTTTCTGTCACCCTTTTTTGTTCTAACTAATGCTCTTAAACGCTGCACCCTTCTGTCAATTCATCATGTTTTCTTTTCGGATAAAAAGTTAATGACAGGTGAAGCTAAACACCTCATTTGTTTCAACATCCTGAAACTCTATATTCAGGGGAGGGGGCAGTAGTATTTGTCTTTGGGATATCTCATTAGTACGTTAATGAGGTAGATTGAGGCATTAAAACCCCATTGTTTTGTCAAAATGTCAGTATTTTTCAGGACATGCTGATCGACCGTTCCCCAACACCTGTCCGCCTCATAATACACCTGTCTTCTGTAAACATTTTATTAATGTTAGTCTTTACTACGTGTGACATATCTCAAAATATGAAAATAACGATATGGTCATAATTATATCTGTCAAAACTTTGCAATTCCACGGGGTAACGAGGGAATGGGGGTGATTTAAGGTTCCTGTGGACAACCTCGTCCTCATCGTCCCTAGGGATTGATCCTGATAACAAGCAGAATATTTACCCCAACCACGTACCCTCAACGGGAAGATCGGCCCCGTAATAGGGCCACTTTGACTCCCCCCGGACCCCAAGGGTAATTGATATAAATGTTTCTTTTGATTAAAAATGATTTGATGTTGATGTAGCATCGGTTTTATCTATAATTGAAGTGCTGAAGAGGAGGACAGGTTTATTTTAGAGGCGGGTCTCTACGTCTACAAAAAGTCAGCAAGTGTTGACTGGAGGCCTTCTCATGTTACATATATCAGGATCATTGCCTCAGATTAACTCCTCCTGAGACTCTACGAGAGAGGCGCCCCTTCTTTGCCCTATATCTCTGTTAAGATGATGTAAAACTTCCAATAAGGGTGAGCACAAATCAGCCAATTTACATGACTTTTGCTTTATGGCCAAGCGTTTCAATTTCCTGGTCAGAAACAGTTAGAAGTGGTTCGAACATTAAAGCCCCATTGGTAAGAAGAAAAACATAAATGTGCACAGTTGTACATATACTTTACATGGTATAAAAAATAATGCTGGTAGAAAACTTTCCTTGAATAATTTCTGCCTGAAGTACGTGTTACCGTTTTTAAATGATAATTGAAATAAAACTAGTTTTCGTCTCTGAGAGACAACAACTGTGCCTTAGGAATGCTGTTTTCTTGCAAATGAAACAACGAAATGAGCTGACATTTTCACAGGCTGGTTTTATTACAAATATCTTGATTTGTGCTTGGGAATGGAAACGTTTACAGTCAGTTTACTAATGTTGAGCTGGGGCTTTAAAAGAAATTATATTTAGTTGAGCAAACGTGGTTGTAAGATTGTGTTATTTTGTTTTGTTTATTTTTTTTTGTAAACATATCTATAAAGATGAAACACTGTTCCCTCCAACATCCTCCACGTGCTGTTTTTCTCTCATGTTAGTTTTTACTGGTGCTTTGGAACATTTTCTTGTTTCTTCGTGTTATTAAGCCCCTCCTCAACACAATTTATGATGGCGCTCTATCCCATTGCCCTAGATAATTCTCTGAATATAAACCCAAACCCCTTGTGGCAAAGCTTTCACTCAGACTGTAAATTACTATCGACTTGTGAGGGGAGGGGACGTAACCACCCCAGAGTTTAAAGATCCGGACCTGGGTTTGATCACCTGTGGGTGAATTCAACGCCCGTACCTGTTGTTCCATTGATATATGTTTGTGCATATAGAGCAAAATGCCACAGTGCCATTAAGTCTACTTCTTTTCCAGCTGTGTAGGCTAGTGATTTGTGTTGCATGCTTTAAAGGACCTTTCTGTACTCACCATATTGGGTGGCTTCTGGAAGCAATGGCAGCGCCCTCATTGAGCGTTGCCAATACTGCACGTGACTTTTTGAATGTCCTGTCCGTTGGCGACAGCTTTCGGTTCCCATCATGCAGATGTCACGTTGCTCTTGACCTCGGGAGATATCTGTGAAACCAGATTACAATTAAAAAGATGACGTCAAGGAGCTGCTACAACAGAATCTCAACAATTACATTTCTGAATATGGTTATTCACAGGTATTTTGAATATAAATCTTTAGCATGGTTCGGCCTTTTCATTTTCTCCAATTCAAATCGGTAACTTGAAATGGAACAGTCTAGCTCCGATTGTGTGTAATGAGAATCATTGCATACAATGAACTAAACGCAAAAGGTGTTCTATTGTTCTTATGTGTACTTGATTTAATTGATGAAACCGTTTGATGCAGCCATTTTAATGAGTAGCCCCGCTGCATAACTGGAAACTCCCTTCAAAACGTCCCAAGGGACCTACACAATAGACCATGAAATATCAGGTTATATCTGTTCCGATTTCAGGACAGTTGACGTGTTTAAAGCGACACCCCAATCCCTAAAATTGGAACATCTTTCATGAAAGGAAGTATTCCACTTTGCGTTCAGACGTGCAAAGAGATGACCATCTTGCTATTTTGATAAGTCTGAATACTCTACGTTGTGTATGTGAACGTAATATCCCACACAGACGATCCCTGTGGACCATATTGGATCAGAATAAACCATCTAACCTAATTATTTAATATTGTACAGGTGTGTTGTTATGGTTCAACTCTAGTATTCAAGAAACTTCTTTCTCACGTCTAGTACGTCTACCTAGAGGAAATGTCATCCTTCAGAGAGGAAGAAACACTCAATCTCTACAACTCCCTGGAAGTGGACCATTCAACAACTAGACTTGAGTTACCTGTAACTCATGCATTCAACGAATTTAATAGTTTGATAAGTTTAGGTCCGCGAGGAGCACCACATCTGTTTCTCTTGGTGTGGTATACTTTGGGTAATTTCCTCGAAATTTCAGTTGTGAAAATACCACCAATTTCCACTTGGTGTTGAAACACCTGTGTAGATACACTTTCCCCTTACTCTTCAAAATGGTTGAAGAAAATATGAATTTGTGGCACAAAACGTGTTGTTTGGGAACAGCCAACATTATTTTATTTTTCCAGGAAATCGGGGTGTATTGAACTTTCGCAGGTGCGTTATTTGATTAAATGTTAATGTAGTTTTGGTGAATTTGGGTTAATTCTTAATAACCGGTGATGTTTAAAACGGCATTACTGTCACCACGAATAGATGAACTTATCCCTAACTTGGGCATTTTTTTAGTTCGACTTATACTAAAACACTCCCAAGGGATACTGCATTATTTTAAAGGTGAAAGTGTACATTGGACTGATTGGAAAGATCAGGTATCATTCATGCAAATTTTCTGTTCAATATTCATGATGTTAAAGCGCAGACAGCGTAACTAAATACCTGCTGTACCTGTCCGTATATACCAGACTATTACTCATCCTTAAACTAATGACTGCACGCTTGACCTAGTTGACCTATTCAATCCAGGTCACGGTTAATCCTCTCATCCCGTCTTCTTCACTTTGCCTTAATACCATTGGCCTCTCGCGGCCTCCGTCCGATCCACAAGGACCACCTCGTAATGGATCAGCTCACGCTGTATAAGAATAACCCATGTGTTGACTGATAAGACTGGAGTGTACGACCCAGGGGGTCAGGATGGATTTGAGGGTTCTCCTGTGGGTGTATGGGACTGTATGGTGTCTGATCTGATTCCTAGGCATTGCCCCCATCCCCCTTCTCTCTCCCCCACGGTACTTCCCATGGGTACCAAACACAGCTCACTTAGTCTTCATTTCAAGTCGTTGCGCACGTTACTTTGATATCCGTTCAACAGTTAGTAAAAAGTAAAAATTAACATTGAACATACATTCATGACCGTTTGATGCATAAAGTCACATAGAGAATGTAATCTTTTTCAAAACATCTTATAAATCGTGTTTAGCGAAACTTCGTACTCTCTAGATGTAAAAGAGTGAAAGTTTCACTCGCTTGCCAGAGTGGTGTCAGTTTGGCTCTTTTGAGAGTGAAACTCACTCTTTTACCACTCTTTTTTGGGTGAAAGTGGAGTGAATTTCACTCTGAATCTAGTGAAAATACATGTTTTTCACTCCAAAAAGAGTTGTCCGCTATATGGTTCCTTGCAAGAGTGGTATGGCGGACAAAAAGAGTGGTTTTCACTCTTTACATTGAGTACGGTATGTGGGTAAATGTTGAAGGTAACATTGAATGCACCCTTCACCCCGTCTCATATTCCACAGAACACCGATTCCAGGAGACTTTAATGCAAACTCCAGACACACGGACAAGTGCTGACTTTTCTAGGCCGATACTCTTTCATATACGTCCTGTAAAATGATATCACTTTAAATCCTAAGCGCTTTAAAAGCGCCTGATGTAACACAGATAAATAAATTAAACTATAGACGTTCGTATATTTATGGAGTTCTCATATGAGTAGGAAAATTAATAACCGTCATAAAAGCTACTATCGGTGACCTAGTGGAAAGTACTTCCCCTTAGAGAGTCTGATATCAAAGGGTTTTTAAACTGTCCAACCCGCTGCAACAAATCAAAACCGGTTCAATATCATCGCTGACGTTTCCGGTTAAACCCTCCGCACAACTGTGATTTGTTTCTTGTCATTTCTCACCAAGCCATCAAAGATCGTAGCGACCGTAGGAGAAACACATGTAGCGGTGCGCAAGAAAATTGCTCGAGTCAACTCGTGCGTGACGGGGCTCGCACTGGGAGGGTTAATCGTAGACATAATGGTGGAAAGAACCACTGTTCAGTGAACTTAAATCATTCTTCTAACTCAAATTGTATCACTGATGGTAACTTTTGTCCATAGTGATATTAATTAAGCGATGACGTACATGCGCAGTTTGCTGCTGGCAGTCTTTACACTCCAATAATGGCGCACCTGCCTACCTCGCTATTATATACTTCTGAATAGACTCTTCTGGACACTTAAATGTCACAATTTGAGCATTCATGGAATCCTACTAAATTTATTTCGAACAATTTTGAGTTATTTTCACCGGAAATTTCTCCTTAGATGTGTTTCAGATTGATTGTGACTTAGATTACTCATAAAAGTCTATTTTCATGAGGAATAAAATCTGTGAAAGCTTGTCACGAAACTTTGTTTTTATGTGTCGAACGTGTCATCATCAGACCAGACCCACCATCTGATAGTCGCGTCGGGCCGCGTCCCCACACCCTCTCCCCCTCCCTGTAAGTAACACCTTCTGGCAAACGCATATCATCTCATCTTCACGAGGTCAAATTGGCACTTAAATCGAGCTGTCTTTACTTCTAATAATGCGCACTCATCTTTATTTGAGATCAAGCAGAACTCAGCCCTCTGATCTACGCCCCTACTTGGCATTGAGAAGTGTCTTGTCTTGTCTGTGACCTCACAGCGACCTTTGAGGTCATCCGTGTGACATAGAGCAGTCCCCAGGCGAGGATTAAAAGTTTGGGCACAGAAACTTTGGATGATATTCCATCACGATGAATATGCAACTTTTGCGGGAAAGTTTTCAGAGGATTTTCAACGTGTTCGTGTCAGAATACAGGGTTCATGTAATGTTGAGCATCTTCCAGCTAGGGTCGAAACTGAGGCCATTATTAACAATTCCTGCAGCTTATTTGGGCCGCAGACTTTTCTTTAAAAATCTGTTAATAATGAAGAGTACACATTTTCATTGGCATACATCGCTGTTCCCTGTTGACATGGTCAACATAGAACTATAACACGGAGTGGTATTCTCAACAGCCAATTTGGCAGCCAAGAGATAGTGTTTGAAATTGCCACATTCTCAGATTAGTCTGAACAAATCTTCAGGTATCTTGAGTTCTTTTGTGTCAAATTCTGTCAACTGTTTTCGACGTTTTCCATCCACTAATGACTGGAGTGGATGGATTCTTCATCAAGTTCCACTGACTTGTTTTCTTTATTGTATTAAATGTTGTTCGACGTTTTCCACTAAGATGAGGCTGAGTGGAGTGGATGGATCCAGTGGGTCTGTATCCACGTCCATCAAATTCAACTGACTTGGTTTCCATGCTTACTCCTCGTCGACTTAACTCATTCCCTTGATGTTTCTATTGGTAAAACTACCTTGTCCAGCTGGCTACTCCCATGACGTGTGAATCACAAGAATAAGCCTGTTAACTTCAGTGTTATAACAACCAACAGGGCATTTTCAAGACAAACAACATCATGACAAGTCCGTAATTATGGCGCAATCAAAACACAATGTCATGGATGGTTTGCCTGCAGGTTATAGGCGGTACCTACACGCCGTCATAACAGTATCTGCCCTTGGACGGTGAAGCACGCACTCCGGGTAACCCACCGAGACAGAGGAAGTGTCTCGCGGCCGTCCAAGGGCTTCACAACACGGTGCTCATCACGCTCAAGGTCCCGCTAAGAGGGTGCCGATTGTAAGCGCTGCATATCGGCTCTGTAGTAGCTCTATTTATAGGGGGGTCATTTAAAAAGTTTCCGAGGTGGATTTGATGAGAAATTCAGATGTTATTGTAAGATTTGTTTATTATTGAAGTACTGACTGACTTATTTGTCAAATCTTAAAATATACTTTTGTAAGCATTCAAAGCTCGTTTAATGACAAAAACGTTTTGAAAATCTTGACCTAAAACGAAACTGATGTGCAGTTTTGTGATTTCAACTTACCTCAAATCAAATGTACATGTGCATGCACATGTACCTGTATAGGCAGCGAATACTCCTGGCCTACTTCTCAGTGCTACTTCTCTGTTTACTTTCTCTTAAATTGCGACTTACAAAAATTGTCCTAGATATAATTAACCTCACAAACAGTAGGTGAAAGTAAACCAACATCTCCTTATCCAGGGCAACAAACAACTCCAAAAAGACCTCAGGCGTTCCGGCTTGCGCACCTGGGCCCATCAGGGGTGTTATTCAGAGTACCCTCCCAAAGGCTACACACATCCTGGGGCCATCTAGGACGGACTAGTCCACCCAAAACAACCGCAATCTCTGAACTGTTACTGTTAACACCTTCCAAATACAAATGCAAACTAAATGTGTCTTCATTAATTAAAACTGTTGTGGTTGTGCAACGGCACGTGCGGTGTAACAACAACATGGTTATACCGTTCACCTGCGGCAAATCCCCCGTGGGACTTACTTCTAGAAGTTCATGGTGGTACTCTTGACTTCAAAATCCAAAGCCAAACGGCGACCGTTTTTTCAGAAGTTTGTTTTGCTTTGTATGTACTGGTTATTTCAGCATAATGTGTCGTTTCTTTAAACCAAACAATGGAGTGCCGCAATAATCCCCCTGTTTTAATATGTTGCGGCTTACAAGAGATCATAAAATAACCGTGAATTCATCATCTGTTCTGACAATTTGGTTTTGGTTCGTCTGAAGTATTGTTGTTGCCGTTGATGTGGCAGTTGATTTTTGTTGTTGTAATTGTTGTTGTTGATGTTTCAGTCACCAACGCAACTCTAAACGAGGCCTACATCCAGTCCATGGCTGTTGGTGGATATATAAATACGGACTTGTTACAGTCAAACCACGAATGAAAGAAGACTTTCAAATTCTTGATTCCTGTATCAGAATGATCAATGTAAGAATCGTCCTTAACTTAAGATTACTTTGCGAAACGATCATTCAAACAACAAATAACTTGTATTTGAATTCGGGACTCGGGACAAGAATTTATGATCCTTCCCATCGTCTTCATTTCCTTCTTACCTCCCTTTCCCTCCTCTTCCCTGCCTTCTTCCGTAAACTGTGTCTGAAGACATCTCTATACCAGTCATCAGACCTACATTATTAACACACGTTCTCACATACTCCCTACGGAGGACTTTTTTAATAAGAAAAGCCTTTGTTCTAAAACACCAGATGGAAACAATACCCCTTTATTATAAGCTTCCAGAATAACATCTGTTGGGTATAAAAATTGCACTTTTGTAATATTATGATCAAGATGCATGATATGTAAGAACAATACCTGACGGTACGGTTGATGGAAGTGTGTGCGTTCTCATTAGATACGGTCGCCTGGAAAATGTATCTTACAAATAAAAATTGATTTTTAAGTCCGCCTATTGATCGTTCTAACTGTTGAAAAAGAAAAAAAAAATACAGCACAAAATCTCAGTTCATGTGTCTTCTTGCCTACGGGTTACCACAGTGGAAAGCACTTCTGAGAGTTCAGTGGTTTCATTACCAGAAAGTTATAATGAAACGTAATAACAAGAAGAATCGCTCAGTAGTTGTAGTTAGATTTTCATCGGGTATGATTTGATCTATGCTGGGTCTTTGAGATGCTACAGTTGAAGAACTAAACAAGAATAACAAGTTGATACCCAGTCATTGTCAAAGAATACATCATTGGCCTCAATCTTGATGATCAGATCCCAAACCAACCGTGAACTCTGCTCATAAAAATGCTCCCGTTTTCACAATTCGACATCATTAAAAAAAATGTCGGATGGTGCATGTCCTAATCCCATGAAATTAAAAGCAAAAGCGAGCGAATGCTGGTATTAATTATATAATTGCTACTCCATCGACCATGTAGGAATATCAACTTCTTAAATGGGTATATTAGTATGCATGATGTCCTCCACAGTACACAAACCATAACAGGTGCCTAGTTTGTGGGGCAACGATTACCGTATGTGTTTAGGTAGTGTACGTAGTAACCACACACCGTAACGTGTACGTTCACTAGCCGTGACATTCAATTAAAACACCACGCCGTCATCAATTTGTTTTATTGCTCTAAAGTTTGTTTAACAGTAACGGAAGCACTTTCTAGTGCTAAATTTATTACAGTTTGATTACTTGGGCAATGAGAAAACATGCTGCTGTCGGTTTCTAATTACAAAAGACACTGAGTGACAGATTGGTCTACAAAGGGTGAGTTTATTCACGGAGAGGATCCGTGGTCTACTCACTGTGGTACTAACAACCGTTAACTATTCTGTTGTCTAGGATTTTCCAGAGTTGTCTTCTTATCCATTTTTGTGTCTGGTTTCTTGACTACCGTACAACCAAAGCTGTGAAGAAACTAGTAATCAATCAATAAAGATCTTATTAGTGCATATGGTTGGCACGAGCCTCGTTTTGTTTCCACTTGACTCTGTGTAAGAAACCCAAGATGGCGGTCTGTTAGGTAAGTTGAGGTTACCCACTTTAAGAGAAGGAAAGTTGTTTGAATATCGAAGCACCTGGCTGGGTTGTCTCCCGGCTGTTTACGCTGTAGAGCGAAGCCGAAGGGCTCAGTTGTTACCGGCCTTGCCTTGCCCGCCCCTGACCGCAGATGCTGATGATAATAACCTGCTCTGATTCTCTGACTCACATCCCTCCATCTGTGTGTCTTCCCACTAACTCTTGCCAGGCGTTCGGTCCAGAAATGAAGATGGTTTGGCTTTACCTGGCAGGAAAAGTCCCAAGGCCTGTTGGCCACGATTGTTAATGCTATTAGGCGTGCACGGATTGGGACCATTTCCTTCTACACTTTACGTTGCGTAACGAACCCCGGGATCTGACAAGACTGGTTTGGCGTGATGAGCTAGACATGGCCGTGGACTTGAGCTAAGAGCTCGGCCAACCTGGCTGGGACAGAAGACAGTACCTATCAAGATATCTCATGCATAGTCGTTTAAGAAAATCGATACCCAGCAATTATACCTAATCGTGTCAAGAATCGACCCATTGACTTTTGTACGATATAATGACACATTGAGCACTATTCAACGTTGTCAACCAATAAAGTCTGAACCAGTCTTCGAACCGTCTGCCATCTGTCTCATGATGGACGAGCTTTTACCAATCCCAGTGTTATCAGGGCATTATGGCCTAAACCTATCGGAAAGCCATGGTTGTATTCAAATCCCCAACACACTACCTGCGTCTTCCTGTTATTTTAGGATCCTTTGGTTAACAGACCGTTGAGGAAAGGAGACATGACACAGGTATATAAATCAATTTGTTTACCCCCACTCAATTAATTTACACCCACATCGTTGGGTCTAGTCATACATGCAGGTGCAAGCCCCGTAATTGGTAAAGTGCATCCGAGATTAGAGCAGCAATCAAACAAGTACATGACATGATTTGTCTTAATGATGCCAATTTGATTGAAGTTGTGTTGTAAAACGTGAGTGTCTCCCGCATACGGTGCTAGTTTATGATCCCAGTGAGCAGATATTTTTGTTGTCACTTCACAATTCCTATACCCGCACCTGAATGCCTTCGATAAATCACTGTGATCTTTATTAAGAATGACCTGCAAGTGACCCTAAAATCAGACTATTGATTCATTTCAGTTAAAACAGAAACCTTTTTGTCCAGTATTGGGTGTCCTTTTTATCTTTCCAATCTTACTCCCCTTCAAGAAAACTATCAGATTTTGTTCAGCGTCCAACAATCACTCTTCCTGAGGCCTACTGTAAAAAGAAAAGAAGGGGAAAAAAATCTACATGCCAAAAAAAAAAAAGGAAAAAAAAGTCACTACACCTTGGCAGGCTATCAGACATGGGAAATCAAATGTCTGCTGACTGAAATGTTTACCGCACAGCAGCCGTGTTTCAGTGTGACCTGCTGCTCGTTTGCCCGGGGCTCCTCAGCGTGATCTAGCACAGCATACGCCGTGATTCTGCCCACCTTGCCCGTCCCTTCTAGCGCTCTTCACGCTTCGCATACTCAATATTTATTCACAGTTTAATCGTTGGGGCACGGACCTCTGGTCTGAGAGAGAGAGAGAAGACGTGTTCTTCATGTCAGCAGTTTTTTGGGGGGCTTTAGATAATGACTTTGGAGAAATCAAAGAAGAAAGAGATAGTTGTGCTTGGTCGTTAGTAGGTCAAGTGCTTTTTCATAGCTATGCACTGGTTTTGTCACTTTATATTTTTACCTTGGGATGGAAAAGTTTTATTTAAAAGAGTCACTGTTTGGTGAGTTTAGCCATGTATTGACTATGGTACCAGTTCCCTTCACAATAGTGTTACTTGAATGAATGCTGCGGATTGTCAACAGTACAATTCTATTTTATCTTGTTAAATGTATTATATCCATGACATGGGTTGTGATACAAATCGGTAACCATAGTTCCCCCACTGTTAACATATTGGGATGATTGGCTGTAAATATATCAATTGTCACCTATGCTGACTAGACCAGGACTAGCTGTCATCGGGTTTTATTGGTGATAATCTAGTCAACCTAGTATCCATGTTTGTGGTTAGGAAGTCCCATTTCTACACAGTTCCCTATGGTCGTGTTACAATACTAGTTCTGATTTGACTGACTGTGAGACTAGGTCACCACATTATTTTCTCATCTTTCATTGTGATGTTCTTTTTTTTTTTTTTTTTTTAATTGATCGTGCTTTTCCTGAAAGGCGATACCAAATTCATACCAGCTTGACTTCAAACTGTTTGACGTTTTATCTAAAAGCACACATTATTTTTACAATATGATCAAGTAAAACCATACATAACGCATGTTCAGAATGTCAATTCAATCATTTCATTTAATCCCACAATGATATCTTTAACCTCACCAGCACCTGCACCACAGGGCCGTGGTTTCCGACCCACCTCTTGAGGGGGCAAGCACCCAGGCAAATTTGATCTGAACTTCCGTCATGTAATCTGCCACATTACACGGAGCGACCCAGGTGCAAAAGTTACCGGGCGTAGAGCCGGTGCTGACAGTCAGTAATTGTGGGGTGTGGGGGATCTGGACTTCGGAATTCTGGGCGAGCAGACAGAAGTGGAGTCTGAATCATTGAAAATGATCAACGACAGTCATAAACTGTCAACATGGAAGCTGAAATACTCACGCCCCATCCTGTTATATTTCAACTTTGATGTAGGCCCCAGTGTCTAATTTGAGCACATTACTATCATGAAGTGATTTGCAGGTGAACATACAGTGACCTTTCGGGATCTAGAGTGGATCTCGTGTTTTCTCGTTATTTCTCACGGGACTTAGCTGTCTAGTTAACAGTGGGTTTCACGTATTGTGAAAATTGTGCAGTCTTTAGATCTGCAGATTAACAACCAATCTCGTGATTTCTCACGAGATTGTATTTGAGTCAACCTTGACAGTAGCGACCTGCTCAAAGACCCTCAGTACACCTAATCACCGTATGTGCGGTCTTGCAATGACGTCATTGTCAGCAAAATGGTATCTTTTGTCTTTGATTACCAGTATCGATAAATTAATTATAATGATGTCATCACTGCATTGACGCTCATCCCCTAAGAATAATAGTCAGGTAACATAGATAAATCCAGCCCTTGGCTACATTACTCATGTGCATAGGCGTACAGGAACTCGCCAGGTATCGCATCACGCACCCGTGGAATCACGGGATATTGGGCACATATAACGATGCTATGGCCCGCTGCCGATTACTAAATAAAGATTGTTGTTAACTGATTTATATTCCCGCTGAATTGTTTCCTTCCGTAGCCGAGCTAGTACCGTCTTGGTGATGTTCTCGCCTTCTAGCGGTATTCAGGTGACACATGTATCCCCATGATATCTGAGACATCAATATTTTGCGTCTTGGATGATGATACATGGACTTATTTTTCACTTCCAGAGAGAGGAGATTAAAGTCGACACGCTGTGATAAAACTCAGTCTCCAATAATCTGCGACAGATTGCTATAAATTCATAACTACTCGTTATTTTTTGTTAAACTTGGCTCATTGTTCATAACAAAACGTGTTATAGCACAACCCCTATAGGAAGAAAATGAGTTAGCCAAAAGAATTATTCAACGTAAATGTTTTCTGATAGATTCCTACTGTTGTACCTTGGTTTCCTCTTTTGGTATAAATATTATGACAATCATTGGCGGATCGGGGGGGGGGGGGGCTAAGGGGGCTGTATCCCCCCCCCCCCCCCCCACAACAAAATAAATAAATAAATCCTTTAATAATTTTTTTTTTTTTAAAGACAGAGGGGACGAGAAGAGGAAGAACAGAATCTGATACAAACGGTAAAGTATTCCTCCTCGTGTTTCCCCTCATTTCACCCTCAATGTGCTTTTTTTCTCTCCCTTTGATTATTTTATTGTAATTTTGAGTTCTGAAAAAATCATTATTGATTCTCAGCCCCCCTAAAAATAATACTTGATCCGCCCATGACAGTAGCAATGCACATAAATCGTGGTGTAATACTGATGTATTTTTATACCAGTTCATTCGCAACCTACAGTTTGAGTTACTTTGATGTGGCTTAACCACCTGCATGGTCCTCCCAACTAACTGATAGTTTGGACATAGGTAAGGTCAGTCCAAATAGTTACTGAGTCTTGAAAACTGTTGTTGTCAGAGTAGATGATGGTATGTATTATCGATCATAGTGACTGTAATGATGGGCTTTTGAAAGCAAACACGCGATGGCTGACACGTGTTAAAAAAAACCTCGCTATTTAAAAACTAACCCGTAACCGCCAGCACTATAGTAATTATATCCCCAAAGCAACATCAAGCCCTACCTTGTGGGCATCCAACCTTAGCAAATGAATCTTTACTTATTTTTATCAAAGAGTAACCGCCATCTGTAGATCATACCCAGGAATATGCCAAAATCATCATGCTATTAACTTGAAACTGATAATCATCCGATCCAGTATCAGAATCAAATTTCGCTTGTTTTTCTTTCACCGCGCGAGTGTGACTTTAGCTTCGGGCGCTACGTCGCGTTCATCCCCAAGCGGCTCACTGCCGAGTGCCGCTTAATTTTTCGGTTCATCAGCCGCGAATTTTCATTCCGCCGTTTTGTTAAGTCAAGCCCCTTTATTTTGAGATTTTAAAAGTCTTTGTGTTTACCCTTCACATGTTGATGGTGAGTGACCGTCAAGATCGCACGAACTATCATAGTTTTTATAGCGCCTTATTTTAAAGGTAGAGCGATTTATTTTACAGTTAAATCATTATTTCCTACTTTACACTCAAAGTTCCTCATTTTAACAAAGACCATCGACTATTGGCTGGTGTACAAACGTCATTAACAACAATTTCTCATAGCTCACTTACTGTCATAAAGAAGTCCCGAGGACCAAACTGACCGTCATCAGCAGCAAGAGACTGAAAGCCTTTCCTTTGGGTCACTTTTCTGCCACAAATATTGCCTCAAGTTAAAACCAATCTTGCAACCATCCGGGCATGTCGTCGAAAGACTAGCTTACATCTGTTTTACTTACTCGTGTACACAAGTTCGGGGACATTGTACTTGTAGAACAAGAACCTGATATAGGAGAGGGTAGAGGGTAGATGTGCCATACATTTTTGATCCCCTTACCTTGTCCAACAACGGATGCGGTTGTAACTGCAGTCCAGTGGCATAACTAGGGGGGCTGATGTCCGTGCCCCCGGGTGCCCCCCCCCCCCCATTTTAAATCTTGACTTTTGAATTTAAAAAATACCAGAATAAAACGTTGCAATTTATGAGCTTTTCTGTAGTAATTTCAATGTTTTTAAAACTACTTTGTGTTATTTACACGCAGAATGTATTTTGTTTTACCTCAACAAGTCAGAGGAGCGCTGAAAAGGGGCTTGTTTGGAGGGAAAATACAAACGGAAACTGCAGTTTTAATTGGCCGAAAGTGCCCCCTAAGAAAAATGGTGCCCCCCCCCCCCTTGTGTCCCCCTAAAATTTTACCCTATGGTTACGGCGCTGCTGCAGTCCAAACCACTTTACGTTTATTGTTTACCAAATTTGACTAATCATACCGTACCTTGTTAGGCTTCTTGTTTGCTCTAATTCACCCTGCTACAAGACTCCTCATGACAAACCCCACCCTCAGGATAATACTGTTACGCTAACACAAATGTTAAATTGATCGCGAGAATACCGTCAATAGTCTGATGATAACCGTCAGGGACCGGTAGAATTTTGCCGTAGGAAACGGTTGAAAGAGGGTCGTGAATTGACGGTTCTTTGATGCCCATGGGCAGGGGGAGGTGACACGGTTGGTAAGCACAACTAACCCAACGCCCTTAACGAAGAAAATAAACGGCCCACTCGAGGTGTTTAAACCACTGCATTGAGATCAATTGTTTAGACAAGAAGTAACATATTCAAAAGTAGGTTTAATTTTTTTTTAAATCTTAATTTGAAGTAGGCCTCGGTGATTATCAGCAAAAAAAAAATTATTTGCTTATTTCCAACACAGCTGGAAAAGATTTAGCTATGAGCGTTCATGGTCCTTCCTCGATGGATCGTTTGACTTTTGTTTTGACTCGTTTAAGTCCAAATTTGGTCGACATAATTTCCTACATTATTTTAAGGCAAACACTTTACTCATAAGGGTGCATTAAAGCTCATGGACAGTATCACCGTTTCATGATTTATCATACCGGTGACAAAATATACATCTCCCGTCAACTTGTGAGCTTGTTGGGGAACTCAAGATCATCTTAATGCAGAAAACAGGTCTAGCAGTACGTGCTCAAAGTACAAAACTGGTGCAGAATTTACGACCGGTACTCCAGTAGATTTATACGCCGGGTAAAGCCCGGCTCCACGCGGTATCCAACCCGCCTCCCAAGTGGTCTTTCCCGGTGTACCCCTCACGGTCCACCCGGGGCTCTGCTGCCCACCGCCCGATGCCTTTGACAAGCCGGTTTCATGCCAATCGTCATAATGTTCACAATCCTTAGAGAATTTCATGATTGATGGTATCTATTTGTTGATAGTTTCAAACCCCGCTATCAAACTAAGTATATCCAGATAAACTCAATGATGCGATCCACGTATTGTTATACTTAATACAACATGGGCGACATTAGGTAATGAAACGCTTGCTTTTTTCTTATAAATAGTCAATTTAAAAATGAGTTTAATATTTAATCTCATGAAATTGCTTCTTGGCGGTTGGGTATTAAGTTCAGTATGACAAAGAACTTGATATTTCAGATGGAGGGTTGAAGGTTCCGACCATGCGTTTTATAAATGAATTCTCTGAAATTGTTCTTCCATCTGACCTCTGAGGGTACCTGCATGGAGAGTAGTTTCAGTGGTCCCGTGAGTTGAATCTTCCCGCAGATGCGTTTAATAACCAGAGGGAAAATAAAAAAATAATCGAAGTTTTACATCGTTTAAACTCACAGGGAGTATTTGGACTTCATTTCTAAAATGTTGTCCTTTTGCTTTCGCAGGTTTTTAAAAAATTGCAATTTTTCGAAAACCACGTGCTTTATTTTTGAAACTATATAATTCTTTCCCACCTCAAATTTGAATGAGGGTCCATACTCGTTCTTGAGTAAGGTATACTTAGATCTGTGGATTCTACGACATACAGTGGTCTTAGTCGGTTAACTTTTTGAAGATGTGTATTTTATATTCTTGTTTGTAATGGAAAGCAAAAAACTGTCCGTATTCTAGTACGTTTGTTAACTTTCATCATTGCATATTTTGCATGCTCTATCACTTTAGGACTTTTGTCTCGTGTCTGCAAATGCGTTCATGGAGTTTTCGCAGGCCCAATATAACAGCCCTGAATTTACGATCAAGATACCATTGCAGCGACTTTCTGCACAAAACACTTCTTGGCGTGTTAAGCCAATTCTAACAGACGTAATTTCGGTTTTGTGTTTCATTTTGCAAAATATAAAACTAACAATATGGGGCCTTAATCCGCCGCAGGCCGTAAATGTATTCGCTTTAAGTGATAGTAAACGAGTTTGAAATCTGATATAGAATCCATGCGGCGAGATTACATCGATTATGATTGGATAATAGCATCTTTCCTGTCAAATGGATTCCATTTCTGGGCACGTTCGACCCTTTATTAACCTCAACCCCATCTACGAGATCTCTCGGAGCTCCCCCTTTACCCCATGCCCCAGGTCCTCGGTGTTTGACTTCACATTTTCACCCGTTGAGGAGTCAACCCAGCCTGGTCGAACCATCACATTCATGTTTTTATTCACCAGCTGGGAAAATTGTTAGCTAGTTAGACCGGCGCGCGACTGCTCGCTGAAACTTGGGGGACATTGCAGGATCTTGATTCCGGGAGTTTAGGGCGAAGGGACTGGGTTTATGGAGATCCTGGAGTATTGTCCGCGCACCGGTGGAGAAGGCACACAACCCCGGGACCAAACTTAGTTCTCCCGTACAAGTCATTCTGTTGGTAGCCATTTAAGCCCCAGATCAACATTAATAAGAGAAAATAAAAAATATTCACAGATTTACATATACCTTACATGGTATGAAGACAATGGTTGTAGAAAATGTCCCTTGAAATATTTCTGCCTGAGGTGTTATCGTTTTTAAATAATAAATGATATCAGACCCCAAATTAGTTTTCGTCTCAGTGAGACGAAAACTCTGCCCATAGGAATGCGTACATAAATGCTGAACGTATTTTTTACCGTTTTCTTGCAAATGAAACAACGAAATAAGCTGACATTTTCACAGGTTGGTTTTATTACAAGTATCTTGATTTGTGCAAAGAATGCAAGCATTTACAGTCAGTTTAATAGTGTTGAGCTGGGACTTTAAGAATTCAGTAACCATTAATTATTATACCCTTTTGGAATTATCTCTGAAAGCAACACATCTTAATAATGAATAGAATTTAACAACAATAGTCGCAGGAGGCCAGTGGCGTAACCAGATATTTTCATTTGTGGGGGTGGGGTTTGAGGGGAGGAGGGCAAACCGGGCAAAGACATAATTTAGGGGGGGGTGGGGTTATTGTATCGGCAACAGGGGGGGCAAGGGTTCTTGGAGGGACTCGTTATTATTCCTATCGCCGTTAAAAAAACAAAAGTTATTACAATTTAAAAAAAAAACTTAACCATTCATACACATGATAACAATTTCGATCATGAAGTTACCCGGAAGCTTTAATTACAGGCTTCTTTAAATCCAGGATGCCCCAACCTCTTGAATTATATCATTGATTTCTACACATCATTAATGTGAGTAATCTGGCGCTTTATACAGGAGCATCCTTTTGACGTATGTAATGTTTCCCAGAATTTTGGATTGCGGGTCACCAGAACTGAATAATATTTTCCTCAAATCACAGTCAATTATCATTGTCATTTGTAAAAAATGTTCAGGTAGTTCCGCACTATGTTTTATACGTATAATTGTTCTTCGGAAATAATTTCATATGGTCGTTAATCACTTGTGAAGTTACAAGAATACATCACTTTATATTAGTCACTTAATTCTAACAAGTGGTATTAAATAGTTTTTGATTCTGACTTCAAGTCATATCCCCAGGTATTGAGTTGCATGAATAGTAAATCCTAATGTAAAACGTCTGCTTTTTGAGAAACTTCCTGGGAATGACGAAAAAGACAATTGAGGCATGAGTCAATAGTTGATTTGAATCACGCCCAACGTTGGGTTTCCCGTGTAGTTTCATACAGCAGGTAAAATAGACGTGGCATATATCACGTTATACGTCTGGGTGTTAGACATGAAACCCCGCCTGAAACGTTATTTCAAACAAATATTTTCAAAAAGTCTTCTTACACGTTCTTTCTTGGGATTGCTTGCGTGATTTACTGTAAGCGTGATGCGTTTTTTGTAACCAGCATGATGACAGTTTTTTTTTCCTAGCATCTTAAAATTATTATTGTGCACTCGTACTTTGGTCGTTGTACACTGTCACAAGAGAGTGAGCTAAAAAAGACACTTGCTTTGAAAAGTGCAGATCACATTATTTTTGTGTTTTTTCTTTATCATTATTTATTCATTTATGTGTACGTTTTTAGAACTAACTGTCGGGCTTGATAACAGTATCCACGTTGGGTTAAAATACACGAATATTCGTGTGACAGGCTATACTGTTCTACAAATGTAAGTAATGATTTCAGTGCAAATGGTTTGGTTATAAAACGAGTGTTTGGGGGATGTTACGAATGTCGACATTTCACTGACGCCATTTAAATAACCCACTAGCAAAGCAACAATTCAAAATAATTTAAGCTGTTTACAAAATAGACTGGTACCTCTGACGTGGTGACTCACCTCATGGTGATTTCCACCATGCAAGAAGGAAATTCGACGATAATGATAAACGGAGAGACTAATCATTCAGTGGAGGGGCGGGGCTGATCATAGAATGACTTCTACCAGACATCCATGATGGAGTTATTGGATTTATTCATTTCTTGATCTAAAGGGGATAATTGTTGAAGATAATAAGAAGTTTGTATGTCTCGTCTACACCCCTCATTTGGTAGCATCAGCATCCATTTATGTGGCGTGTTTTTGCCGAACGGATAAGAACATCGGACTCAAGCTCTGCTGTTTCTGATCAGCAGAATGTGGGTTCGAGTCCCGGTCGTGACACTTGTGTCCTTAAGCAAGACAATTAACCATTATTGCTGCGTTGTTCGGATGGCACGTAAAGCCGTAGGTCCCGTGTGTTGTGTAATGCACGTAAAATAACCCAGTGCACTTTATCTCAAGGAGAAGGGGTTCGCCCCGGTGTTCCTGGTTTGATCGGCTGCAGATTGCGCCACAGCACCTTGTGAAAACCGTTACATGGTGCTGGAAAAGGTCTCATTCTTCAAAAACGTAACTTCTCATACCTTGCAGGAAAAATTACTGAGCGCTTGGAGACGCCCATCGGATATGATAAAGTGTTATACAAGAACTGCGTATTATTGTTATTATTTTATAACCCCATCCCACTCTAGTCCCAACTCGATTGTCAACATTTTAAACAAGAAATCATCTTATAACATCGCAGTTTGTTCTTCCGTCGTAACCAAGGGCGAAGTGAAAACAATAACAATTTTACATCTTAACCATCTGGTAAATAAGAAAACTCCTTTAAGTTATCGTTTTGGACTTGAGTAAGAAACTCGATCAATGACGTTTTCATTTCTAAGAGATGAGTAATAACGTTGAGTATGCATGCTGTCTCAGGTTGGTAACTGAAGTCTCTGCTGTCAACCATTGAGATGTAACTTGTCTAAGTTGTCTTTGCGGATGGACACGAAACTTAGGGAACCAAAAGCTTGTTGTGTTTGTGATACCCGAATCTAGCCCTGAGGTGGATTTCACAAAACTAGTCATAACTTAGGACTTGTCCTAACTTATGACAAGTTATATAAGTTAGGACTAGTTACTCGTCCTAACTCGCGATAAGACTAGTACTAGCGCTTTGTGAAATCCACCCTTGGTCCCTTAACGTTGTGAAGTAGTTTACGTTCCATAAAGTGCAGCAATTTACTATTTTGCAGTCACTCTTCCTGTTTTAGGATCACTATAAGCTACACCTTGTTCCTGCCAAGTATTTTCAAGATCGAAAACATTAAAGAACCGAACTGAACATCTTGAAATGGCATACGAGCACAATTTTAGCTGTAGAAACTGTTTTCGTATGTCAATAATAGACTACTTGTTCGTGACATTGCTTCAAATCAAAGTTTCAATGGGTGAGTATGTCGATAATATATCGCTGTATAAAAAGAAGTTGTTACCCCAATATAAACTTGACCTTATCTTCAAGTTCAATCATATCTGCCTGAAGTTTTCAGGTCACATCTGAAGTCATACTTTCTTTTCAGGCATAAGATTCTAATAATGTTTTTATAAATTATTACAGAGTTTCCAGCAGGATGTGACTATATTAAGAGGAATCCTTGAAAGCCAGTGTAGAGTAATGTGGACCAGTCTCACTGGGCACTGATGCAATTATTGACGAGCCTAGAGCGCCTGCACTTCATGTATACCTGTGGTCTCAGCAAACCAATCCAACACGTTTCCCGTCGTCGCAACATTTTGATCAAACTCACCTTTCTCGCTGTCAGACACAACGTTGCGTGGAACTGCAGACAACGTTGTTTTTTCATTTGTACTCCTATAATCAGATCTGAATGCAAAGCTCAAAACTGCACTGTCATCCACTTCAGTCTTCAACCATTCATTATTTTAATTTGTTTCAGCCCCAACAACACTTTGAAAATGTTCTCAACAAGCTTTAGCTGCCCACCTGGCAGTAGCTCAGCATTTAAAAGCCTCGCATCAATTTAAAATGTTGTCATGTTTTTTTTACTTTTCGTCGAAACAGAAGCTATTTGTCCGGGAGTAGTGGATTCTTATCATTCAAGGTGAGGGGAGGGGAAGGGGGGGGGGGTGCGACACACGACTAAGGAGATACACGTTGTTCCAAAAGGAAAAAAGGTGTACAGTAAACTGTAATGTAAACTGACAAGCACCGGTATGGTGGGTGCATCATGCTGAACTCCCCCCCTCTCTGTCACCCCTGGCTCCGCCCACACCAGGTGTGACTTCCCGAAGATTGATCCAGCCAGCGATCAAAATCTCGCGAGATGTGGACGTCTTCTGTCTTCTTTGTAACAGCTGAAATACCCTTTTACAAAAGATTTTGACGTATCAAGTGCATGCTTTCCTGATCACTTATTTTATTTTCGACTTCACGGCTCGTTCAAGGACTTCATGAGTTACCATTTAGAAAGTGCCAATTCATTGCATTTTGTTTTGTTTTTTGTAGAGTGACAATGAACATTGTTATTAAACTTTTGACTGAAGAGGGCGCTGTTTATTTTATTTTTTTATTAACGTCGAAAAACCTTTAAAATCAATTTTGTGATGTAGCTACAATATCAATTGCTGATGACGATATCGCAATCATAACACATCCGGGGTGTCAGAACAATTTATCAGATGGTGTATTTTGTAGGTCACAATCCAGGAAATGTTTCACAAAAACAATTTCACAGACAGCAGGTGAGGAAATTGCTGTGGCATTCTAACCAGGATTTGTATGATTTACTTTATGATTGCGGAACAGAAAGTAGTTCGTGAGGTTGATGTTGATATGGTGAGAGTAATTGGACGGGTTTCTGCCCATGAGGGACGGGATGAAGGGGCGGGACAGGGAGTACCTGGGAGGGACATATCACCCCTTCATGCTCCATCTCCGTATGCCCATGTCACACGTATATCTAACATGACTTGGCGCTTTATGGTTTATCTTTAGATCTTTAAGTCTACACATGAATGGGTTTTTTCTACTAAGTGGTTCAACAAAACATTGAACGGTTTTGCTTTAAAAAGAAAACCGGCCATCAATGTTTGCTACATGTCAAATTGCTGCTGTATCGTTATTCTCTTACTTGGAAAATTTTGCCTAGAACCGACATGGTCAAATACACGTTGACTTATGTATAGCTTTGAGCTTGGACACAATAAGTTTTTTACAATCATTGTGGCTTTTTAATTATTTAGGGCAAGTTTCACTTCTGGACGGCGCCCTCTTGTGTTACAACACAAAATGATATTAAAAAAAATTTATGATAAAGTATAGTGCAGGTTTTTTAGCGCTTTCATTGTCAAGTTCAAATCTTGCTTATTTTTTTTATGAGAGACACAATTCTCGACTTGAAATTATTCCAAGTTCTCACCAATCATTAATTTTGTTTATTGTCCAATGATTTCATCGTCTACCTATCCATGAATCACTTGAAGACAAATCCATCCAACATCTGTTGATAAGACAATATGGTTTACTTCTTTAACTCCAGCTTACATCCTCCCACACAAATCATAGATACCGATTTTTGATTAATGCACAAAAATCCCTTTCCAACCCCAAAATGCATTTATGACATCTTCAAATCCCCAGTCAGCCTTCAAGATAACCAACCTTACCAGTTTTCAAGTTACTGTTCAGTTTAATACCGGTATCTAGCAACATTTTATAGATGGTGGAGATTTGTGAGCTTTGAGAGATAAGGTTGGCCGTAGTACCAGTTTGATGTCACCCTGGGGAGTCCCCGCACATTTCACATCACACTTTTGAACTTGTGCCTCTGCAAAAGTCCCGCCATAACCAGCTGCTAAGGTCATTTGGTTGTGGAGATAAAAATACCCTAATGCGCTGGCCGAATATCCAACATTGTTAACCCTCTTTGTGGCACGTTCTGGTTCTGACAATATCAGTTTTGAACACCGAGGGTAAACCACAAAATCAACTTTGCTCATTTTTAACATGTCTAGCAATAAACCACAGATTACATGTTAGAATGATATGACGCTATCTACTAATTCGGGGAATGTGTTACTACACAGTCACGAAGACGTAAATGTTAAGTTCACGAGAGAAATATAAATTACCCAAATTCCACCATCTTTTGATTCGCTTATTTTGTCCCATCATGCTCTATATATTGACATTCTGAAAATGAAACAAACAATTGACTCATTGTTTCTGTGATCAATTAGTTCGGAATTTGATTTAAGAACAAGATTTAAGACTCAGTCTGAAGAAGTTTTCAATAAGTTGACCCGTGTGTTTTGCCTAGAGTTGATGTGATAAGTACATAATACTATGACGTCAAAACATTGAGAAAAACCAACCGACTCTTTTCAGAACCAACACCTCTATATGTAACAGATGTATCCATGTCTACTCGCAATAATACTTAATATTAATACACTATACTTATTTTGCACCAAGATATTTCTTTAAATCACGCACGAAATACATCTAGATTCCCTACAGCCCTACTTAAGCCTCAGCATCAACAGCAGTCGAGAATTTTCCTGAAGACGAGCAGAGTATACTGTTCGAAACGTCGAGACCACAACGGCTCTTTTCAGAGCCAACACTCCTCCCATAAGTGATTTATACATGGCTGTACCCGCAAGTTCACTAGTAACAGTTACTTTCTATACAACAAAGTTTGTTGATATGAATGTTTGAAACTTATTTATTAGAAGTTACTGGCAGAGCACTTCAAGAGGAGTCTTTGAGTCATAGGTTCGAATCCCCCATTAGTAACACTGGTAATGTACAAGGGATCTTCTTACATCTAACATCAAGGTATACCCCCCTGATCTCCCTAATCCTTTGCACGTCCAAACCAATGTTTGGAATTTATTGAATTAAAACTATGGGAAGAACACTTAAAGCAGTCCCCGGTGGGCCATAGGTTCGAATCCCCCATCGGTAACATTGGTAATGTACAATGGATCTCTTTATAAACTGATCCATCGTGATCTCCATAAACCTTTGCACTCCAAACAACTGTTATAACAGATTTATCATGATTTCAAACACTTGTCTCTTCGCGTCAAGAAGGGATTGTCTTACACACTGATACTTTCCTTCATTATGTGACTTAAAAGACATCAAAATCAATCCCAAATTTCTTACACCTGGTGTTTCAGCTGTAAGTCATCTATGATTGAATAATAAGTGTGTGTGTTGCTATTAATATATGTTCTTCTTTAGTTATAAGTTCATTATTCCTTTCCTAAACGTGGACGACTTTCTTTGACGCATGTATGCCAGTCACCTGTCGTCATCTCCACTAAAAGCGATGACCAAAACAAGAATTAATGGGTGCTTTGAGTAACTTGTACGATGAATAACGACTCTTGGTGACAAATAGTCAAGGAGTGAAGCCATGAAAGATGGGTACGGCTGTTGTAGGCTTGTCAAGTAAAATAGGTCAGGAGAATTGTGGAGTTATAGGTACCTGTGCCCTTGATTTGAGGATGGGGATCTACGATACGAACGATTGTTGTGGTTTGCATCTAGCTTCTGGCTAATGGTGACTGAATGGGATCAGAAGGAGCAGAGATACCCACCAAACAACCCCAACAAAAACCTTGTACCTTTATCTACCAAAGTAATCAATCACAGCACTTCAACTTATATGTGAATCACTGTAGTAGTACAGTTCCATTTGAAAAGAATTACAAATAAGTCATGATATGATATTGTTTTCTCCTGTTTAAATCAACGTGAAACCAGTTCGAGTTTGGAAGAGACACTAGTCTGATCCGTTTTTTTGTAGAACGAGTATTAGTTATCTTTACTGATACCAGATATCGTATCAATCGATTTCTTACTTTCGTTTTTAGGGAGGTGAAACATTATTTTGTTTTTACATAATTTCATTTTGAAAATTCCAGATCTGTGTAGTCAGTTCCAATGAAGACATTATGTGTAATGATTTGTTTTGCTAGCCTCAACCCACCCACTTTTAGAATTACCTTATAGGTACCAAAGAAGTGTATACAAGCTAACCTTATAATCATATACGCGAATAACTATTTTTGATTTTCAGTACCGTGGGAGATGATTCTTATCCACGCAGCACGAGTGACGTCAAAAAATTAGGTAAGTTTGAACTTTGTTTTTCACAAACTGCATGATATTATGACTTGGAATTAAATGGCACTTCCAAATGAAAACGTTGGTGGCGTTTGGTTGTCGATATTGTTTAAAAGCAAACACCACGACGTCGTGGCGATTTGCAAGGTCCATCAAATTTTCTTTCGGTCATCCACCTCAACTAATATCAACCATAGTGTGTCGCTCAAGGTTAGACCAGGTAGATGAAAGTCGTCCTGGACAGCAACAAGTCAAACATGTTCATATAAAAACTTTAAATTTAAATGAAATGGAAGCTAATTTGATTAGATAATATAGGAGAATCTGTGATTCATTAACAAGGATGTTTATTACTTAACTGCTCATAACACAAAATGATGTCATATATTAACAGCGGAGAGTCCATCCAGACACAACTCTAGAATATTGTGATGAGTGTTTCCGGTCTGGTTGACAATCTGAACGCGAGTTGTACACAGTGTGTGGCAGTGCAATGTTGGAGCAGGGATGGTTACGGGAAAATGAATTCCGTCTCAAACTCATTAAAAGCTTCAGGAAAACGTATTGCTGAAGTCTGACCAATCGTTACATCCGAACAATAAACGTAAAAACAAAACAAAAAATGGAGTATGCCGACTTTGACCACACGCCGTGACAAACTAAGTAATTTTTGTCAGTTATGTCAATAGAGGGCGGTATACATGCTATAAATAGCCTGATTCGGTGTGAAGTAATGGGATACTGTTTTTTTTTTTTTTTTTATATTAATTCTTCAAGTTGATTTGGTAATTTTTATGTTAAAGGCCTAGTTAACGCTCCACTGAGCGCACTAATGAAATAATTATAACACCATAGCTCAACGACCTGGAACCATTTCTTTCATTTCGAGAGAAGTTGCAAAGCATCATCATAGTGACATCAAACATTCTACCAAGAAAAGAACAAAGTCCCTTTAAATTGAGTGATGAGAATTAAAAGCAGTGTATACCTTTGGTATTTTGAACCGAACGTTTGTTTCAATCCTATATAATTGAAGATATATACCATAAAACTAACCTCTAAAAGTTTTGTTTCAAAAGATGTTAGCGTTCTTGAGATATCAGCAACATTCTGGAGCGGTTATTTCCAGATAGAAGGATCCGAAAATGCTGAAACTGCATGTTTTTCAGATTCAAATATTTTAGCGAGAAATTACCTCTTTCTCAAAAACTACGTTACTCACAAGGTTCAAACTATCAACAGCTCTCCGTTGCTCCTATAAGTACTGTTGTTATGCTCATATATTTTTGGAGTAATTACCAAAAGTATTCCTTGCCTTAGAGGATTCATTGGTGAAGATGAAGGCCTTTAACTGGTCATCAACCTCGCGACTGTTCAACTATGGAACATCTTTTTTTAATGAGATAGCTTAAATAGAGAGACATTCTAGCCATGCAAGGCCACTAGGTCATCACACCTTTGTACCGTAACAAACTCCAGCTGACCAGCCCTCGTCATAATAACTCTCCGGACCCACGCTACACTCAAGCTACGGTCAAGCATTCACTATAGTCTAGTCTAAACAGCAACAAGTCAACGCTCATTACTGTACAACACCAACTCGAACTATTCTCATTAAAATCGAAGTTGAAGGTATATTAATTCAGATCAGCTGGACATCATTATAGAATCAGATGCATCAACTACCGTCTTGTGCTCCACCATGTGTGATTTTGATCTATGTATATTGATTAGGAGTGGAAATAATTGCTTGGATGTCATGGGTGGATGTCAGATGATGCAGATTCAGCACCAATTAGAAAATGTCCATCACAAACAAAAGACGCAAGTGGTCCTGCAGACCACAGATCCTGTAGTTTAGAGAATCCCTCAGGCTTTATTTCCATTACGGCAATCGGAATAAGAGTGACTTGCGGGGTTTTGAAATAACGATGTTATTTTCCTACCTTGAGTTGACAGTTTTTCAAAGGGAAACATTTCTCTGGGGGATTTGGACTAGACTGTTGTGAATGGCCTTTTCATTCTTCCTGTTCAGTTTAAAACTAACCAATAATTACCAATGGTGTACGTTGGTTGTTGGAGAATCCTATCTTGTTTTTATATTCATTGAGTAAATAATTGTCGGTGTTGAAGTCGGGAGCATAAGTCAACAGCGAAATACTTTAATCCGACAGAGGGCGGTATTAACACGAAAAGAACGTTTATTGAAAAGGGGGTTTCACTTTTTCTAAGTAACAATTTCCCTTTTAAATTTATAAATAAATACCCAGACAAATACGATACGATAGCAAATTAACATCGATTAGTTGACCTTAAACTTGAAGTATAATCTAGGTCAGGTTTTACAAACAAGTTCTGGCAAATAATAAAGAAATGAAGCACGCGGCCAAGATATTCAGTTCACTCAGTCCAGGAATTCTTCACTAGGCAGGGGCCGCGACCGAACGGACGCACTGACCGGACTAATCCGGATGAAAACATAATTAATATAAGCCGGAAATGTTTGGATTTCACAAGGACAAACTTCGTCAACAAAATACCAAACATTTTGACTTGTATTTTCTCTCCAATACTTGAAGTGTTTCCACATTAATTGCTTTTCTCGATCCAAAACTGTTTTCAACCTGAGTTAAAACAACTTCAAGTATTCGGAATAAATTTAATTCATATATATATAATTTATATAACTTAATTTGTACAGATTAAGACTTGTTTTGTTTCAGTCACAAATTAACCTTTTTCACAACCAATCAAATGGTCATTTGCATTAAGATATTGTTGTTAAATATTACACTTGACAATTCTAAATTATTATGTATCTGGCAATGATGTATTTTGATATCAATTGTTTTGTAGTATCATGGTAAAAATGAATTCCCTTCCTCCATGGTAATGTGTTCATACTTTATGATTGTTTGGCTACTCCAAGCATAAGTTTTTATTACTCTTTATCAAGTAAAGAGTAAAATAATGTTGGTGCATTTCATTGTAAAGGACGTGCGAGAAAAAACGTTCGCACTCAATATTGTACGCATCATAAATGGTGAAGAGTTCAGGACAACGGGGCACTTTAGCGTAACCAGCACCAACACACGACGGGTCTGTCGCAGCGGCCGGCTGGTTCATCTCGGCGTGTCTGCCTCGCATCCCTTGGCCCGTCATCGCGGCATGAGGGCTTCATCGCAACAAGACGACCAGCTGGGGTCCCGCAGTGAATTTAATGACTGACCGATGGAGAGAAACCTACCCGGAAGAATCGGCAGCAGGGGATTCTGAATGTTACAAGAGACTACAGGCGCATGAGAGAAAAATGATACTAACAGTGTTCGTAATTTCGTTCTTTTTCTTCAGATTTCAGCTTTGTTCGAAGTCCGTAGTTAATTGACATTGGTCACGAGATGAAGCAAGCAAATACAACGCAAAGTATCACTTTCTGGAAAATGTGTTTCTTGAACAGCGTTTAATGTCTAGCAATATATGGCAAAAGTATGTTTCCCTCCAAACAATATTGGGTTACTTGCATCACACCACAGACTTCCCAAAACGGCAAACAGTGTTGAGGTTTATGTTCATATTACGATGAAGAGAGAATTTGATCTTCAACGCTGAGAGATACACGCGTCGACCCCCCGCGTAAATAGCCTTTGTAGCAAGTCAGTGTACAGGTGTGAAAAATAGGATGCTGAATTAGTTGGCAATGCGTTGATTGAACTTATTAATCTAAACCCTGGACTTCATACAGAGCAAGAAAAGCATAGTGTTGGGCATCTAATGGGACTACTTGCCAACAAATTAGGATATGTACATGTATGTTCAGAAGTATACTATTATGGGCCTATGTTTCAGTAAATCGTTCAGAAGTACTTTTTATTCTAACCCTAACCATTGTCCTAATCAGCCTCAAATGTTTACCCAATTATGAAGAAGAAAAAACAATTGCATTCAACGTATAGTTTGGATATAAACTTTCTTTTATCTGTATTTTAACACACATTAATTTTCACCTAACTGAATGCTGAGTGTTATTTCATATGTAACCTTCCTTTTTCACGTTAATCCCTATGGATAATTTTTTTTCTTCTATTTTCTGAATTACCACAAGTCAAACCATGTGCGATCTGGTACCTCAGCCTTTACCTCTATCACTCAGCGACTATCCATAAGGGCGACCAGACTAAAAAGGAAACGACCAATCGGAAAGCCGGATTGCAGTCCGTCATCGCTTCCGTATAGAATTCAATTATAAATAGCTCATTTTGAACAGGGTTTGTTAAAGTGGGTGGTATGCCACGCCCTTCCCTCGCAGAATGTGCCTGGGTCCAGTTAACGCAGGTCTAATACCCCCATAAACGGCTGAGATATTGGGACAGATAATGACTGTCAATCAGAAAGATTGATGAGGTGTAGGGACGAATGAGTTTTCCAACTTTGACTTGATTAAACTCTCCATTCCAGTCCCTTCAAAGCCTAGACAAAGTGTCTACTGACTAGGGAGACATGCACCTGTGCGGTGACTTGCGCTTTCATCCAATAGCACGAAGATTAAAGGTATCAAGTATCCAGAAACGTCCAGCTCTGTAAACCATTAATCTCTATAAAACGTGCAGGCATAAAACATCAACAAAATAAAAAATATAATATTATCAAAAATTTAAAAAGTAGTTTAAGAGATGTCTTCCTAGTGTTGGCAAACATGTTGGTCAACATTTGGTAAATTGATTGTAAATGCTTCCATTCTTTGCACAAATCAAGATACTTGTAATAAAACCAACCTGTGAAAATGTCAGCTCATCTCGTTGTTTCATTTGCGAGAAAACGGTAAAAATGCCTTCAACATTTTTGTACGCATTCGTAAGAATGGGCAGAGTTTTCGTCTCACTGAGACGAAAACTAATTGTGGATTAACATTTAAAAACGCTAACACTTCAGGCAGAAATATTTCAGGGAAAGTTTTCTACCGTCATTATGTTTATACCATGTAAGGTATATGTAAATCCGTGAATATTTATGTTTTTCTTCTTACCAATGTTGAGCAGGAGCTTTAAGTTAGAGTAATTGTACCGTCAGTTGATAAATGAGAATAATGGACGTCCTAATACGCTGTGAGCAAACGGCTTGAATTAAACATCTTTTCGTATGATCTTGAAGAAGGGTATTAAGTGCTTCGATCAGGGTTCCTTCCCACCACGGATAGGGGAAGTAGACTGCCCCCTTTGCCACCTCCTCCCCACACTCTTCCACCATGACACTCAGCTTCGTAATTGTCAGCTATCACACAGGGAACCCTGAACAGGATGAGTTTAACCTTTCTCTTCTTCGCCTTGAGATGGAGGCTAACTTCAATAACAGTAAATGAGTTTTGTCGGAAAGAAACAAGTGAGTCAGTAACGTGGGGGTACCATCTTTGACTCATAAAATCTTCATAATCTCTAATCTGTTTTCTAGAAAAAAATGTGGGACGGCTTTGTATGTAATGTGTTAATCTGAAGCATTGTGCACCAGCCCCCTTCACAAATCTCTCTCCTGGGCTTGTAAAACTCAGCACCACAATTTTTCTTTCAATCAGCAAGAAACACGTCCAGTCCTTTGTGTGACAACACTCAGGTTTGTGTGATGTGACAACAGACCCCAGAGATTACCGTGATGTGACAGCCTAGTGCCCCGGGACTTCCTCGGGTCCCTTCCTCCACAGATGCGCCCAATTCCCCCGTTCCTCGCTAGCTGTCTGTCATCATAAATCCGGCAACATGAGGAATGCAGATGCACCGGTGTCGGCAGGTGAAAATAGTATACCGGTCGCTCATTAGTTTTTTTTTTTTTACTGTGGAGGTATCATGGACAAAACACTCGAGGTGTAAAATGTACACCATTGCATCAGATCATGGTGCTATTTGTTATTCCACATTAAACTCTCAGAGTCTTCCCCATCTGGTATTTTGTGAGGTACTCTAGGTTTTTGATGATTCACTTGCTGATTTACATTGATTTATTCTACTGTTTCTGGTACTCGTGTAAACCTTTTATATTCCCTATATAGACTAATCCGAGCAGCTTGTTCATGGGCGTTTACACCACCACAGCTATGGCCGCTGCACGCGCGCGTCGACGCACACGCACTATGAATCCTTCATGCTGATTGGTACATATGTGCGCTGACGCGCTATGTTCTCGTCGCGCGCGCGTGGCGGCCATAGCTGCGGTGGTGTAAAACACCATAAAAGTGCTTAACTCGGATTAGTGTGTAGTATTTGCACATCGGATTATATACTAAAGTCTCCATCAGTCTGATGCAAATCGACTAATGTTGTTGGTCGAATACACCGCGCGGGTGAAGTCTATTTACTGGATCAAGATTGGGTACCAAACTTTACTTGGTGTCATAATACCGAGTAAAACACAAAATAAATATTTCTTGCCAATATTAGCATAATTCCAATATAATCCACACTGATCCCCAGGATAATCGCTTCCTCCATGTCAATCCAAACTTGTCGATGTGATCCCCTAATCCCATATTCCCATTTTGTCGCTACATTTCTAGGTTGAGTAATCGCTCAAAGTGTCGCGGGCATTTCTCAGAAATATGCAGTAGGATTTGGGGGAGGAAGTTGCCAATTTGATGAGAATTTAATGATTTTTTTTTTTAATCCAGCGGACTATTGCATGAGTTGATACCTATTGTCAGAATGGATTTATTTCCTCTCAACCTGCCGGGATTTCAGCTTTCATAAAGAATGACTTTTCCTTCCTACGGTTTCAATGAGGCATAGGCCATTTTTTCCAAATCCCTGTGATGCCTACTCGCTGTGCCGTGTGACCGTGCTCAGGCTCTACTGTAGCTAGCCTGTACACAATAATCTCAATGAAGCGTATTGATGTTGGGTTTGCTCCAATCAATCCTATGTACACACTCCATCATAAATTTAAAGCGTATAGTGATCAGTGAGTATACGTGGAGTAGAGAGACATTTATTTGCGCTGTTTAGATTGGAATTTGAAGTTTTGTGAGGTAGAAGGTTGTGGTGTCCAGTAGACCAGGTTCCTACCTCCGTGGATAGACCAAATTCTTTCCTCCACACGGACACAACCAAGTTCCTTCCTTCATGGATAGACCATGAGCAAGGACCTGGATGGACCAATGGTAGATGTATCATAGAATTTCAATGCGTACCGGTAGGCCTAGATTCAGATTAGATTATACCTCATTGATTTCTTTCTGTGTCCCAAATACTTCAGAGTGTTTGCAATTGTTTTGTCTGAAAGTCCAGCTTTTATTAAGACATAGAGAACCGTTGCTTATGGATATTCCTCAGATCAGAAACAAAGAACATGGAGTAGGGATGTACTCCAACAAGTTAGTCCAGCCTCCCGCGGACCGGTCCACCAAGGACACTCAAGCCTACACTTCCGCTCTAGGTTAGGGTATCACCTTCAAAATTCACACCTAATCACAATCACGAAACCCTGGGATCTGAGCCACAAATTGTCCCTCGTTGCCTCGGGGCCTGAAGCCCTCCTTCGACCCATGACTTTATTACCTCAAACTCCGACCATTGGCTTGGAACCCCTGGATATGCGCTGAACATCCTTTCAGCTAAATTTCTTCTTTGTTTCCGGTTTAGTGACAAGACGTTTCTCATTGATGCGGCACGCTGTCCTTATTAAGATCGAAGACTGAGTTAAGACGCTCTGGCCAATTTGTGAGATGCCTCCTTTTATTAACATGACTCTTCCTCTCTGTCCATTCACGTCTAACATCCTAGTAACGCATGGGTACTCTTGATGTCCATAATGGTTTAATTGGACCATTTCTGTCTCCAATTGTGTCTCAGGACTTTTGATAATTGTGTTGTATTTTATTATTTCATATTGATATTTTATATTGAAGTGTAATGATTTAGTCTTGTGTTCAACGTGACGATACTATTACTATGTTAATGGTTTCCCCATACGACATTTGAATCGTATGCGTTATGATTATGCGAGTGTTGAACAATACAATTGCAGACTTTATCATAATAGGCTCAATGCACCTTAATTATGTATATACACTTTTTTATAACATATATTGGGAATAATACTTTGTAATTTCTATACAGAATTAAATGACTATTTCATACGATAGACTACCAATAACAGACATCAGGTAATCATTTTACTTGCCAAGGTTCGTACATGTCTTGAAATTTATACTTTACTGCCGAAACTGGAGTGTTCAATTGATTCTCTTTGTATTTATGTGACAACACCGACATGGTGTTAATTTTACCAACAATAAAGCAATAGAGATAACAAACACCGTGTCGGTGTTGTCACATGTAACAGATAGGAATCAATATAACACCCATGTTTTGCAGTGTTGATAGAAATGAATATTCATGCTAATTTCTCCTGAACAGAAAAATGAAATAGACTAAAATTAACCAAGGTCTGTTTCTTTACATTTCGTTTCTGATATAGAGTACATGTATTTACAGACATTTACAGCAAAGGTCCTCACTTCCTCTAGAGTGAAGAATAGCTGTTGAAGGAGCAGTCACCCACTACCTCCATGGTCTATGCTACCAGAATTCACCAGTAAAAGCTGTCCATGTTTTATGAGCGGATAGACGATAATTTCCTCCAAAGTTGAAACCATGCCTTCATAGTCTAGCTTCTCTTTATACCTTCTGCAGGAACCACACAGCCGTAAACTCTCTCCCATTTGCTGCTAATTACTGACCATCTTTGTAGAATATTTATCCAGGAGACTGGATTATATGGTGCTTTGAGTCACTGTACGTTGACATTTTACTTTGACATGTTTCAGTTTGAAATACGACTCGCCAAACGAGTTCGCCCACCGGCAAATTGGAAGAAATTATAGAAGCCAACTTGTTGGACAGCTCGTCTCAGCGGTCTTTGCTCTGGTCCCGAAGCTACTAAACAACTTTATGTGGTAACATTGATACCATACTTCAGAGTGATAGCGTTATTTTATCATAAGCTACAGAATGAAAAAAAAATTAACTTACCCAAAAAGTAAAAGATACAGTCTCGCTTTGTTGACACAAGTCCCGAATCCTACGAAATGCTCTTTCTTGCATGTATTAACTCCAACTACCTTACTCTTTCTTCCCGTCAGTTGCTCTGTGTCTTCCGGATGTCATGTCCCAGATACATTTGATCATTGGTCGAGGCCTGTCAGCCAATAAATCAACCTTTGACGATTTCTGGTTTTGGCGGGACACCCATTAAAAGTGACAAGTAAGTTCCGTTTCGTCTGCCGGTGAGCCGTCAATGTTACGTGATCACTGATTGGTCAGTTCTAACTCTACGGTAAATCGCACCTGGTGAGCGCTGTTTCACCGAGACTTCTTATTGGTCAATTTCAACGAGGTATCCCTTGACCATAAATCGCACCTGGGAATGTTGTTTAAACGCTGCCACCTATTGGTCAATTCTAGACTATAGTCATAACCTGACAGCAAAATCACACCTGGTGAGAGGTGTCGTTTCAAATGACCATAACTCGAGTAATGGTAAGAACTTACTCCATCAACTATCCTCACGGGACCCATAAACTTCCAGCGTCACATTCCTATCCCCTTTACCTGTTTGCGCAGTTGCTTGCTTTTATTTCCCACAACATCCCCATGTTTTCTCATCCCATTCTTAACTTCTCCTTAAGATTAAGGAATAAATTCGGTTTAATTTAAAAACAATTAGAAAGACCCCTGACTGAGTCTCCGTGGTCTTCAGACGTGAGCAGAACTGGCCGTTCCACCGGTGGGGCCCAGCGGCTCGGCAGTCGGTACACCTGAGTCAATACCATAGCTTTCTTGACACAATATCCCTCCACTCAGTGCCCAATTATACCACTCGCCACGAGCACTATTTTGTTTAATTTTCCACAAAATGATATAAACATGTCTCTTACGTAAACCGGTTTGGTTACATCTATGCCAGTGGCGCTCAGGGTTACCTTACAGGTATGGTTATAGAACCTACACGTCCAAAGGCTGATGCTATATATAACTTTAAAGATTTGCCTCTATGGTGAAAGGCACATGGTCATACACCAATGGTTTCATCTGTCTCAAATCATTGGACATATCTTACTTTTTACTAATTGGCCCACCACTGTATTAAGGCTATATATAAAGTGTGGCCACCAATGCCTGCCTATTGTGGTAAATTCTTATTGGTTCAAGTGCAATTAATCAGTGATACAATATTTCTAAAAATGCCCCTTTTCCTGGAGCTTTTATGGGGCGTGGCCTCGGGAGCCCGTAGCGCTGGTGAAGTATTTCATTAATTTGTTGGTAACACATAGATCACGTGATGTTGCTATCCATACTGGAATGGTATTAATCTGTCACTCCTTGTCAAGAAATACTGTGCCAAAAAATTGTCATTTTCTTGGACGTAAAAATGTGACTTGGTGCCACGGTTCGGCGGGACCCTTTCCTCACGGTGCCAGGGTAAAGAGGCCCTAACGTCACGCTAGACGTCCCTCTCAAATCTGGTCAGACAACTCGGTCAAGTTTACGGCTATGTCAATATTTGCTCTCCATTTACCAAAAGTCTGAATCAATCTGTGGTAATGCCCATCATGTACGGGCACTACGGGATAGGCTTGTGGTAACCGCATCTGGGGCGTAGACAGTCCAGGGACGGCCGAGTCATGAGTACGGTTAGTGAAGACGACGTTGTCCCGGTGGGCGACAAGGCGGTACCGTGATGTGAGAATTGCAAGGGGCCAGCTAAGATAAAGTGATGTTTGATCTATAAACACTATATTTACTTGAACAAAAAAATCCAAATAAAATGGAAATGATTTGCTGTTTACATCAATGTCAAACATAACGAAGAGCTTAGCAGAAATAGTTGACTGGAAATTCGGTTATATGATTGGCTGTATTGTGTTGAGGGATCACTGTGGATTTTTTTTTTTTTTTTTTTTTTTTTTTTTAGATTTATTTACTAACGGTGGGGGACATGAGTGAGAGGCAACGTCAGGGCGGTACATGTGAATAATTCAGACTGGACATTGACTCCTGTATCATTTTATTCACTGACCTCGATTTAAACTGTCGCGAAAATAATATTTTCAAATGAAAAAGAATTTCCGTAAGAGCTGAACTGCTTTGACACCATTTTACCTAAATGTTGACCATTAATGTCCGGCGTGTCAATTCACAGCTACACTAAGTCCATATAATCTATTATAAGGACTTGATCTGTCCACGCATAGATTTGTCTCCATCATTCAGAGCCTTAAAACTACAAACTTTGAATCGGCGTATTCACGCGAAGTCTGTCAACACGGGCTAGGTCAGTTTGGAACCGTGTTCGTGGGTAAAAACAGGGTATCAACACGAGCCGTATTCCCCCATCAATGCGGTAGTTCTTGTACCGCTCGAGATTCTCCCTGACCGTCATCTATGCCTGTACAAACAAACGCTTCTTGATGGTTGGTTGTGTCAAGGATGTGGTTAAATAAGAATTCTATTAGAACGGTTAGGTCTTAGTATTAACACTCCAAGCCCCGGCTCAACATTGGTAAGAAGGAAAAAAAAGAAATCTTTCTGCCTGAAGTGTTATCGTTTTAAAACAATAAATGAAATAAGATCCAAAATAAGTTTTCGTCTCAGTGTGACGAAAACATTGCCTAGAGGAGTATGTACACAAATGCTGAATGCATTTTTACCGTTTTCTCGCAAATGACAACGAAATGAGCGGACACTTTCACAGGTTGGTTCATTACATTATATGATTTGTGCAAAGAATGGAAGCATTTACACTCAGTTTACCAATGTTGAGCTGGGGCTTTTAAGCCCCAGTAAAACATTGGTACGAAAGGAAAACATATGTACAGATTTACATAATTCTACCTTACATGTTATAAACTTTGACAGTAGAAAACTTCCCTTGAAATATTTCTACCTGAAGCGTTATCGCTTTTTGAATAATAAATGAAATCAGACCCAAAAATTTATTTTGTCTCATGAGACCAAACCTAAGCCTAAGAATGCGTTGTACTGAATGCATTTTTGCCGTTTTCTCATAAATGAAACAACGGAACACCAGGTCATAAAACTATATCTTGATTTGTGTAAAGAATGGAAGCATTACAATACAGACGCTAACGTTGACCAGCGGCTTTAAATTAAAATTTAAAGAGCAATGCCTTTTTGAGGAACGTGTGCATATACTGTATAGTTGTTTAGACAATTAAAGGCAAGTGTGTACATTTGTTTAGCCTTGTACCCTTTTGTCCTACTCTGTTGTTGCACTTCAAAAACTTTACATTTGTAGCTACCGAGACAATGTGCAGTAAGAATACGTTAACATGTACATCTCAACTAGACGAGAAAACTTGACTTCTGATGGTAGACCATTGGCGAGGTCAATGCGGGATTTGCGGTTTTAGAATTGTCATAACCTCATATGGTTTTTCTTATTGTTATCCCCTTGATATTACTACATATGTTTCTGAGAGTTCATCTTAAAGGGTTGTCTTTATTCCAGCCCTTTCTGTCACGTACCAAGCCTTGGTTGTGTTATTACTCTCCGTAACCCACTGCCCGTGTAATGTCCCGTGATACCGAGACGCCGCTCCGCTCTTTGCTTCACACCATGACTTACAAATGAAATACTGACATGGTTTTATTTTAAGTAATTGAAAAATCTTTCTTCGGAGCTATAACTACGTCTTTTTGATGACAGTAGTTCCGGATGAGTCTACGAGGCATGTTGCGTTGCATGCATGCACCAGACAGACACAACATTAATTACGCAGCGTGTGAGGGCGCCATCCACAGCGCGTGGGCTCCCAACCGATCATTTTGGCGCCGGCGGGAAATCTTGCATGCAGCCCACGATCACGAAACAATATGCCGCTGAACAATTAGAGCAAGAAAAATCATGGTTTGAGGCAGGAACAGTCATTTCTCTTAGTATAAACCACTGCTGTAACTGAACGGTCTAGCAAATTGATGTTAATAAACGAATGGGGGCGCCCTGTGCATTATTTTTTACAAAAGTGTAACACAGGCGGTCATTAATTAACAACGGTAAACAATAACACAGAATTGGAAATACAATCATTGAATAATTACTGCATGACTTGTATTATCTTCTTTTCTGCCACATCCTCCCATGAGAATGTTACCCAATTGCTCATATTCCAAAACTATTTCTCTAAGGTGAAATCTTAGCACAAGTAAGAACAATTTGACCCAGATTCAACAGTTGCTGAAATCCCAGATGATGTGACCTGCCCCAGATTCCAAATACAATCAAAATAACAACGTCCCATTTCCAAGGGCACATTTTGTCCGTCAACGACCGTGATAACCCGCCAAATTCCGACACAGCATAAAGTGACGAGCAGTGCGTGTACACTGGGTGGTAGTAAGGAAATACAAAAATCATATGGCAAATGGTGATCGGTTCGAGGCGGGCATGTTACGCTTTTATGGTTAGTACTGAGAGATTGATATGTCATCACTTGACTATCGCACGAACTTCTGTTTACATCTCAAGAAGACCCTGGACATCGTCCAAACTCATATTCTAGACTTGGGTTCCGTGTTGGAGCTTGGCACTTTGGTTTTGGAGGGTTTCCACAAACCATTTGGTGGTTGGTGGCTGGTGGCTGGTGGCTGGTGGATCCTTCCATTGTGAGCTTCTGTCCTTTTTGACATGGTTTCCACAAACCATTGCCTAATCAGATCCAAAAACCAGTGGCGTAACTAGGGGGGGGGGGCAAGGTGGGGGGCACGTGCCCCCAACTGATGTCCGTGCCGCCCGCCCCATTTGAAATCTGGACTTTTGAGATTAAAAATTACCAGAATAAAATGCGACAATATTTTTTACAAGCATTTACGTAGTAATATTAATGTTTTTAGAACTATTTTTGAATTATTTACACGCATAATGTATTTTGTTTCACGTAAACACCTCAGAAAACACTGAAAAGGAAAAATACAAACGGGAACTACAGTTTTAATTGGCCGAAAGTGCCCCCTAGGAAAAATGGTGCACCCCCTGTGTCCACCTAAAATTTTACCCCAGTTACGGCGCTGCCAAAAACGGATCCGGAGTCAGATATAAACAATGTTTAGACAAGTGCATCTTTGTCTCGTCATAGTGGGCAGGGAAGACGGGCAATCCTCCCGTTCCATGAGTAATACCGTCCCCTGGTGGGATATCGAAATACTGAGACACGATATCCTGGTATAAACCAGGAGAAACAGACGTAGGAGGATCAGTAAGAGTAGAAGTTTTGAGATAGAATATCTTACAGCCCTAGCTCAACATTAGTAAGAGGAAAAACATAAATGTTCACAGATTTACACATACCTACATAGTATAAAGATAATAATAGTAGAAAACTTTCCTTGAAATATTGTTTTTAAATAATACATGAAATAAGATTCAAAAATAGTTTTCGTCTAAGTGATACGTATAGGAATGCGTACAAAAATGCTGAGTGCATTTTTACCGTTGCCTCGCAAATGAAACGAAATGAGCTGACATTTTCACAGGTTGGTTTTACTACAAATATCTTGATTTTTGCAAAGAATGGAAGCATTTACAGTCAGTTTACTAATGTTGAGATGGGGCTTTAACCATCAGACATTGCAGTTTGAATAAAGATAAACATGATTGTTAATGCTAACGGTTTTTTTTTTTTTTTTTTTTACTGTACTGCAACAGAAGCGTATAATTTGTCTATCAAGTGACATAAAAAGTTTACAACAGAAAATGGTGCTTAGTGGAAAAAAGTCCCACTCACTGTTTTCATTGGGAGACTTTCGAACGGTCCTTTTTCACAGTTCGTACCAGTAGCACGCACGCTCAGAACTACACACGCAGTAATGAACATGTGTGCGTACGCTCAGAACTGCAAAAAGGACCGTTGTCTGCTGCCGCCAGCGTCTCAAAAGTCTCCCATTCACAAAAACAGATCTAGCAAAAACAATAAGCTCAACAAAGAGGGCGGTATGTTCAGTTATGAAGGGTGTAAAAAAAAAACTCGTAAAATATTTTAAGGTCTCCCAGCCTCTTGAAATTAAATCCAATGAATTCTCCGACAACTAAAAAACTTCTTTATTTTCTTTTTAATTTTGGTAGGTAAGCCGTTCAGTTCAGCCTTTGAGCTGTGTCCCTCGAAACGTTAAAACACCCGTGAACAAGTTGACTTGCTGTGGGAAAGGGGGCCCTATGCTTCTAAGCAAATTAGGGCCATTTTTCGAGGGCCAATATACCCGAAATGCGCCAGGTTGAAAGTCAACAGTCCCACGGGCAAAATATTTGACAATTTTTCTACAACTCCTAAAATCCATGACCTTCAAATTTTTGATTTACAGAAAAAGTTGTGGAATTGCATTTTATTCAATGAGGCTTTGCGCATGGTTTTCTCTCTATTGAGTAGAGCCCGGTGTTCAAGAGTTTAGTTGTATACAGCGACCTCTCGTGGCGGCAGTAAACGAGGAAATAATGAAGACACTACTACGTAACGGAAATTTTACCTTTCTGGGTTTTTTTACAAACATTGACGACCAGGGAGGTCCTTGAGTAGTAAGCAATGCGTAAACTATCTTGGCTAAAATGTTCTCTCTTTTTTAATTAAAACTGGTTTTATGAAGTATAAGTTTAACCTTTTGTTTTGGATAGTAAATTGTAGTTATCATTTATATGAATATTAATTTGATAGCATAATAAACTGTTGTATGTTTTTGCCGCCTGTGCTTTTCCTAACTACGATTGGCAAAACGCGCGGCTGTGACGATGCAAAAGAAAGGTTTTTTATTACAAAATGGTGGCGCCAATGTAGCCATTTTAGTGGGAATTTAAAAAATGTTTGCTTCTTTTTTTTAATATCCGTAGGCTTGAAACGCGGACAGAAAAAGGATGTTGGGAGGCGTTTTCTATAAGTATAGTGCTGCTTTCTTGTTGAAAACATTGTTCCAGAAGCTATAAATAGTAAGTATCAAATAATATTTATTTTAAAAAGCTGAAATACACGGTTTAGCAGAATAACTCAATTTTTTAAACAGCGCTTTGTTTGATTGGTTTTGAGTTTGGCATAACTTTTTATTTTTTGTAAGACGAAAAAGAGGTCATCGATAACTAACAATAATAAAACCATAGACCAAGAGTGGACGATAAAAACAGCAGCTGCAGCAATTAATAAGAAAGTGCAAGAGAAAACCGTCGACAGAATGCTCTGGTTTGAAGAGAATGTGTAAAGAGGTGTAGGGGGACTTGCGGTGGATATGGCGTCGTGAACGTCAAGTTTCTAGACACCGATTTACGTACAATGATACGTGTTTATTGGCTTCATTTATTGTACATGCTTTGAATTTTCACCACCACCTCTCCCTGGAGCACCATTCCACAATCGGTACAGATGCTGGATATAAAAACTGCCTTTTCAAAAACTTGTGTTTGTTTTTCCCAAAACTGGCCCCAAAACTCCAGCCCTACCCTAGCCCGCAGCCCAAACCCTAGCCCCCCTCCTAAACCTAGCCCAATCCTGTACATAGTTAATCCTCAGCTCTACAACTCCACCCTATCATTTTCTCAAAGTTTTTGTTTTGAGAATATATTATTTTACAGTAACTGTTCCTCGTAGCTCTTAATAGTTATAAGCTGTACAATGTCCTGTGACTTTGGATTTAATTGGCAAAGTTGTCCCTAACTTAGTAAGTTTGAAAGGTAACTGAAACAACTTGGGTACGAAACGACCTGTGCACAAAACAAATTGGGTACGAAATTACTTTTGTCACTCAATATTTGGCCACGTAAATTAAAATTAAACCCACGGGGGGCGGGGGTAATGCGGTGTATACCTTCTGTGTATGATATGTAATCATAACTTTGGGTTCTGTACTTAAACTTTCGAGGAGACTTGATAGATGTTGGATTTAAAGTTGGTCCTAACTGGCTTGGGAAGTGGAAGGATGCTTCATGAAAACTGGCAACAAGTCGATTTCAGAAAAAGCACTTTTTTCTAGGGTGTTACTTTCTGGGTCTAATTAACAAATAGTTACAACGGCTGACCAGCCAAAACGTGAAAATAAGATTCAAACCACAATTACTGTCAATATTGTCACAAAGACTGAGAGACTTTTGGATAAGGATTTTGTCACTGTGAAGTCATTTTTTGTTACTCAGGTCAATGGAAGTTTATTATGCATCTTGAAAGCCCATCTTTCTGGAGAGCGACCTCTGTTGACTTGATCATGTTTTTGCCAAATGAATGCATGCTTTATTAAGCCCCCCCCCCCCAGCTTGGAGACCAAAATCTATGTAGCTTTCCTCTTTTCCAAGGATGCATGCAAGAATTCACAGAGTATTCACATGAAGAATGACACGGGATGGCTCTTGTCACTGTTGTTTTACCGAGCACAGTTACTTAGAGATGCTTTCAGGCTCCATTACCCCCACCGAAGCAGTATGAACCAGTAATTGCAAACAGCGCCCTCTTGTGGATATAACAGCAATCATTCTTGTATTGTCAGCGCCAGGCGTAACTGGACGGTCTTGTCATAGTGGGCAGGGACGACGGGCAATCCTCTCGTTCCATGAGTAATACCGTCCCCTGAGGGGATATCGAAATACTGAGACACAATATCCTGGTACAAACCAGGAGAAACAGACGTATGGAGGATCAGTAAGAGTTGTAGAAGTTTGATCTTGAATGTCTTAAAATCATCAAATATTCTAGTTTGAATAAAGATAAAACCCCACTCGGATCAGTATGACCACCAGTCATTGCAAACAGCGTCCTCTTGTGGATATATAATATCAATCATTCTTGTCTTGTCAGCAATAGGCGTAACTGGAAGGTCTCATTAATTACACAGTGTAGTGTTACATCCCTTCTAATCCGAGGCGAGGTTTCTCTCTGGCTGTTGTTAGGAATTAACCTCATGTGAAGTGCAGTGTGATGTAAATTTCTTGGGTTTTTTTTACGACAGTATTATGCCCGTCTAAAACTTGTCAAAAAAATCTATAGAGCATTCATTTCTTTTTGCGATGATCTGTCTTTGGAATTAATAAAACAATCCAGACCGTTCTGTGCGTATATTTGTAGTTGTGTCTTTGCTGCATCGTATCCTTGCTCTATGATCGTATCATGTATAATGTCTGAAATAAACAGGACTGTTTTGATGTATTTATTAGAATGGCAGAGAACCTATGATTTTCCTCTATGCAGTTGTGATGCGCAAAATAGTTTTCTTATGTTTTACTGTGAATCTTTCCCCAATAAAATTATTCACCGATTCGCAGCAAGGTATGGAGTTCGAGATGAATTCTTCATGAGTCAACCTTTCAGAACCTCTTGCAAATAGGTCGATAAGACAACTCTCTCATCACTGAAGCAGTCCTATTCCATTTATTCATGTCTTCAGTTGTTCCCTTCCAAACAAAACCACAAACCTTTACTATTCTCAAATGTCCCAACCATCCTTGTTTTATTTCACACACCGTGAAATATTTGCACATCGGAGGCGAGAGAAGCACCGGGCGACTTCGCGTAGCTTCAAGCGTTATCTGTTGACACCTCACGGCCAGGGCTTTCACCTGTTCCCCGCTCCGTGTTACTCGGGGTGATATTGTATCAAATGATAGATCCTTAGAGATCAGACCAAGGAGGTCGGTGATCAGACGTGGGCTTAGAGAGAGATTTTCTTGTTGTGGGGAGGAATAACCATGAAATCGTCAAAACAAGATAATATTGCCGAAAGATTATTAAGTCTGCTGGTAAAGACGTGGAATGTCTCCGCGGAGGGGCAGTTGGTCTGTACACCTGCTGGGTTAGTATATCCATAAACTAAATGATGACTTAAGGAAATTGTCATCAGTGAGGTTCCGTTTCACTGTCGAATGATAAGCTTCAGAACTCTAGCCTTTTTCTTAACAGTTTCTGGTAGTTCTTGTTAAAAAAAAAATAGTAAATGTTTTACAAACAAACTTCTCCAAAGTTATTTGGAGCAATATTTAAAAATCCAATTATTGAAAAGGCCTTACGGATTACGTTTCTTTGAGACCTATATCCCTTGGATATGACGAAGTTTGATGGCTTTGGTCCTGGCTTAACTTTGCATGATAGCCACGATCTCTTCACCGCAATTGACCTCTCAGTGATTTCAGGTCCCAGTGGGTCAAAGGTCATAAGCTATCAAAACCTGCTACAGATTCTCCAAATTGTATCCTGATGCTGAAACCCTGCAGTCCCCGGTTCATAATCGGAAGGAGATGAGACGGGCTTGCTCCCAGGGGGAAAGGATCAGAAGGCTTTCATTTACTTGTGGCATGGATTCAAAAGATATGAGGTTGAATCACACGTAGCGCCTTACAGCAATTGGGACCCATCTTCGAATCCCTGAGTCTTTTGTTTGTTTTATGGAGCTCCTGCAGAACATTTTCTTCCCGATATTATACTGTCGTATTTTACTGTTTTATTCAGGCCTCAATGACGTAATTCTTTATTTTTAGCCCATATGATCGTAAGTCATTACTTATCCCAGTTCCTAATCATTTCAATACCTTCAACCATGTAGCCTACCCTGGGTAAAGAGTGATAATGCATCATAATGTTGATTACATTAAAAAGGTCGTAAGGCCTCCATCTTTGTTCGCCCGCCGCTCGTCACAGCCAATCGGCGATTGAGTTGTCATCGGTAACCAACACGTGGTTTTCATCTCAATCTTGTTGCATTTTGGTTCCCGCCAAATTAGGTCAACGGATTTCAGATCCGGATTGGACCTTTTCTTAATTATTTGCAAGCAGTTTGTGTGGAGCCCCCTTCTGGAAGTGATCAGATTGATTTCTTATCAGACTTTCAGCTGATGTAATTCAGCCACTAATCCGCCGGGACGTCCTTCGAAATTCTTAAGCTGTCCTAGGGAGTGGGGTGGGTGGAATGGAGTTTTTGGACCCCTAACGGTACTGCACCAAGTCATGACCAGGGCCAAATTCCACAGACCGTGCTTTGCATTCAGTTATGCATTACTCGATAAATAACAATTGGTACAAACTGACAAGAACGTAACACAACCATGTTAATTGAATCGATTCTACGTTGTTTGTCAATCCACTTTGAACATGACAGGGACTGCCTACATCACTCCCTTATACTCAATGGGATTTAGAATCAGGACTATACGCAGTTGGTAGACAAAAAAAAACATGTAATCGTAGCCAAACACAATCCATCATAGTCATTTGAAAAACGCCATCTTTAATCTGCACCAAGTTATAACATGATAATATCAAACAAGCATGGTTTTACTTTAATTTACATAACAGTTTGCTTTTAGTTACTGTCTAGTTTATAGTACAAAAGATAACCTTGAGATATTTTGAAGGTAGAGCCATAATACCATTATTACTGAATAGAAACTACATCTGTCAAAACAATGCCATTAAAATAAGTAAACTTTTTCTTTGATAAAAATCTCATTATTTGAGGGTTTAGTCAATTCTCTTATTTTCTGTAAAGACCAATTTCGACCAATCCGTGAAAACGAGGCCCCAAAACTTGTACCCAATTTTTTTTTAATTATTGTGTTTGATAAAACAATAAAACCACTTGAATTTAGTACATAAATCCTCAAGACTAGACTTTTTAAACACTTTATTTTAAAACGATAGTAAAATTACCCTGTACGTTATTGGAAAGTGACTATTTCTCTCTTTTTTGAAGATCAACAAATATTTGAATTCAAAATATTGTTTTAAACCATTCCTGTTTTGATGAAAAATCATTCCACCCGGATAGTTAGACTCTACAATTTATACACCTTATTTTACACCAAAAGCCGTTGAACTTGCCTCATTTGAACTATGAAACTCAAACCCACCTGATTAATTTCTTCTTGCTCCCCCATCTGGAAATGAAACTCAAAATTTCAATTTTCTAGAATGTTCATCATAATTGGTCTATAATCTGTATCTCAGATGTAAAGTATAAGGTGGTTTACCCTGTTTTATACATTAGTCACGTGGACAAGCAATCCTTCGCTGTACACCTGATACCCTCTATGTAAACACAATGTTGGCATTAAAGGGAAAGTTCATGTCAGTGGTTTGGGGGAGAGGAAATTGACTCCCATCCTCTTGATATTAATAAACACACCATACAAACAACCTGTGGGGGGGATCATCAAATTATGTGGTCACACCTGAGTGAAGGATAATGCTTCGTCAGGAAGGAGGATTTGTGCATGTTCATATCGGGCTTATTCCGATTGTGGCAAGCGAAACAAGCAAACGGTGTTTCATCAACTTTGACAGCATTTCAAAATAAACTGTTCCACCGAAAGAACGGTATTGACCCCTTGCACGCACGTCACACGCGCCGACTGTTCCACGGTCACCTTTTTGGTGGTCAATAGGTTTACATGTGAACGCCGCGTCTCCTAAAAAAATGCGATCTTCACTGAATAACTCAGTGACAATGACCACCAAAATGGCGCAACCAAGATTATTGTGATGATGACGTCAGGTGAAATGGGTCAATAGACCCTTCCCATAAAATATGTAAACTGCACATCACGCGTGCGCACTACTGTCGGGCAAAATGAGGGAACATTGCGCATTTTTGTGTGGGGCTAATGGTGGCGTGACGCACACGCGTTTGTGCGTCTGGTTAGTGCACAACTCTATGGCGTTTGCCAACAAATAGTGTCGGTACGCATGCATGAATATAGTTAGCATATTTTATGGGAGAGGCTAATTGTATAATGAGTGAGCTTTCAGATTTGAAACCGATTATTTTACTCGATGCACTTTGTCTTAATGAAGGCAAGTGTTCTTTTTTTTTAAATCACAGAATGCCTTTCTTAAAAATCCACTTCATAAACAAATCATGCATGTTATACAGTATTCTGCGATCTTAGTTGCAATTATTTCAAATCATTTCATTTATTTTAAGTTTTTGAAAGTTGATAAGAAATTACAGCTGTCTGCTTTGTTGATGATATAGTCTAGTTTATTTTAAAATAAAACAAAATTAAACAACTTAACAAGTTGGAGATGACACTTTTCAGGAAGACCTTTTACTGTCCTTAGTTTCATTATTTCAAAAGTGTTGCACTGAACCTTAAATTTTATTAACATCACATTACTTAAAATACAAGTTATTGCGCCTTGAGTACCTAAATTATTGTTGTTATTGCTGTGTTGGAGGTTGGTTGTTTTGCAAGTTTCCATGTTTAATATGTTTAGACCAAGAATATCTTTAGACCAAGTAACCTTTGTTTGCACATAGAGTGACCTTGTACATTCCAGGGCTTTTCTGGCCGGCGAAATGGGAAGTTTTACATTTTGTGTCATAATTTCCACATCAATTCAAGAGTTATAAAATTAACAGCTGAACACGTACTGAGATGTGCCATCTTTCTTCATATCAAAAACTTTATAAAAACCAGACGATGCAATCTACATAAAATATAAGATTGTATGCTTTCTTCCATTGGGCTGTGTGCAAATCGTGCCTGTAGGAAGACCAGGCTCTGACGATGTGACATGTTACATGGTCTATAGCATGACTTGGCGTGTATTCATGTTATATTTACTACAGTAATGTAAAGCAATACTAAACCTGTAACTGAAATCCTTCGGGCCTGTAAATTATTATCACAATGTTGTGTCATGATGGCAAACGGTAAGTTAATGTTCAATTTTACTGAGAGCAAATAATGTAGAACTAGAAGAACGTAAATATTAACCCTATATAATGCAAGATCAATTTGAATTTATTTGTTATTGTAAATCCCCCTGTACCCAACTAAACCATTTGACTTATTGTTGTACACAAAATTGCCACTGTGGTTATTTAACACACGGTTCTCCAAACATACCTTCTACATGTAACTCTGTATTTCCGCCCTCCATCATGGTATACAGTTGTTACAATAAATTTATTGGTCTAATTTTAAGGTCGACCCCAGGAAGTACTTAAATGACCTGAGCTCGTTGACCTCGTTTGCAGGGGGCGTCCATGTTTCACGGCGCAGCAGAAAGATTTATCTGGATTCTCGGAGTGAGCTTTTACGGCTCCCAGGATGCCCGTCTTCGTACGGAGCACGTGTTCATGGAGTTTCGGGCTGTTCGAAGGGCAGCGACCAGGGTAAGTCCTTTTGGGGGAGCGTAAAGTTCTTCAGAATTAAGATCCGAACCCAATCAAACATGGAGTGAGCTTATCTTCCTTCTGGCCTCGGTGTGGATGTAGATGATAGGAGAACAACCCCAACCCCCCCCAAAAAAAAAAAAAAAAAAATAACTATGGAAGTTTCGGCCTGACGTAAGCAAACGTGCATCTTCCCTAACCTTGCCCCACTGCATTAACTGTTAGTACTGTTCTTGTACTAGCAAACAAATGTCTACCATCTTTTAAAATTATAAATGAGTAACTGTTATATTACAAAGATTGCAAACTCTGGTTTCATCAATATGTCATGCAATCAGAAACCTGCGTTTCTTGAAATTTATTCCTCGGGAAGAAGGTTGTTTTCCGTATCAATTAATAGTTCTTCTCGACTCCAACACCCTCGCACTCAAATCAAACATATGGCGCAGTGTGTATTATAAGTCCATCTTAGATGCGCATGTACAACATCCGGGCACTCATCTCATCATGGCGGCTGTTTGTTGATGGTGATGATGATGGTGGTGGGAGGCGTGCATATGTGGATGATGGTGAACCATTGTGTTCATATCAGTCATAGTGTGTCTCTGACCAGAACGCATCGGCTACAGGAATCAAAAACAAAAAAAAACACAATACGAATCATTAGAATAGTCAGTAGACTCTGGAATGTCTATTCTCTGCACAGTCTTACCGACCTGCAACTGAATTTAAAAACCACTGCGGCCGTTTACGAAACCACGGTTTGGGCTTGGGCTTGGGCTTGGGCTCCGTCCGCCGGTTGAAGATCCGTTTAAGGAAAGCATACATTTTCTAAAATACTGGCGGAGCCTAGGCCCAAGCCCAAGCCCAACCCGTGGTTTCGAAAACGGTCTATATTACCAAGTGAGTTCCCAATCGGGGCATCGATATCCCCAATGAGATAAGGGACTCAATCGGAGTATATAATGATTTATACTCTATCGATAAATCAACAATTTACAAAAACAACATAATTACCAAGTCTACAATGCAGTTCATTGTAGAATATTTACATAATGTATACATCTAGATCCCTGTGTAGCACAACAAGTAAGTTTGAGGATAATTTCTAGTCAGTGAATCTCCCACAATCCTGGTTTTATTTTCACACCAAAGTAATAGCAATCCTCATTAGTTTTGATTAAACCAAGAAGACCCGTGATTTACACCGCCAGAAGCTGAGCGTGTTATGAGCCGGGCGCGACGGAGGAAATTACGGGTGTCTAAACCTGAGCTCCCCGGTGAAATCCCCGGAGATCTCTAACGTCGTAATGTGATCCTGCACACATATCATACGGAGATTATCTTTAAGAAGATGTGTGACTGTGACCTTGGATGGAATAGGAGTCCATACTGAAATCATGACTGTAATAGCTTCATCTAACCTCGGGTTGCATTTGTTTTTATCGATTGTGTTTTTGACGAAATTTTAAATACTTTTCTTTAAAATAATATTAACATGTGGAATATTATAGGTTTAGACAGTCCATTAAACCTTTAAGTTACATGTTTTAGGAATAAATTTGAACAAGTTTGACCAGAGTGGGCAACCATGTTAGGTTAGGATGAATGGGCGTGACACTGGACAGTCATTTACGTAAGGGAGTCGGCAGTGTCGTGTTTAAGGGAGACCACCCCGTCCCCCACCCACCCCAACCTCCCCAGGTCTGCCGATTTGGTTAAAAAGGGAGGGGAATTGTTACAAAAAGTAGCGTTGAAGGCATTTTGAAGGGGGTGATGTTGGCACACAATGAAAGCCTGCTGTTCGGTAGTGTTTTATGTTACATCTCTTGAGCCGCCCTTACCCCCACCCACCCCGTCGAGCGCCCCTCCAAACTTAGTTTCAGGGTGCGCCACTTGTATGTTTACATCGACAGGTTTAAAAGTGCTTGCATTCAGATTTGTATATTGTAGTCGTCGTGGTGCTCTACTTCATATCGACCCCAAATACTTTGCTGCCAATGTCATCAACATTATTAATCCGGCCCCTGGATTCGAGGTTATTACCAAATTATAAAGTCGCTGGTCATCAAAGACCGCCTGTCCCAACGGTGACAATAAGGCAAGGCCAAGTCTCGCGAGATTAGAACTTCAAAAGAAAATCCTGCGAACATTTTTAAAGGCCTAATAATGGCATTAGTAAAATGCTATACTATGCAATTTCATATTATGAGATAAACAAAATAATGTAATATGACAATAAAAAAGAGACTATCGGAAGCTTAAAACCCCAGCTCGACAATGGTAAACTGACTGTACATGCTTCCATTCTGTGCACAAATCAAGATATGTGTAATAAAACCAACCTGTGAAAATGTCATCTCATTTTGTTGTTTCGCTTGCGAGAAAATCGTAAAAATGCATTCAGCATTTTTGTACACATTCCTATAGGAAGGGTTTTCGTCTCACTCAGACGAAAACTAATTTTGGATCTTATATCATTTTTTTATTTATAAAACGATAACAATTCAGGCAGAAATATTTCAAGGAAAGTTTTCTACCATCGTTATCTTTATACCATGTAAGGTATATGTAAATCTGTGAACATTTATGTTTTTCTTCGTACCAATGTTAAGCTGGGGCTTTAAGCTAATTATTCATTAAAAAAAAGTAACTTTACCGGTGCGATAACTCACTTATCAATGTAAATTATCCCATAATATATAGCATATTACACTTCAGTAATAACGTATTTCAGTAAATAGCGTCTTTCAGTGACTATCTTTTTATATAAAGCTCCATGTGTGTACCGTGACCAGATTATAGTAATCTCCCAGGAAAGAATGACATCAAATTTGATGAAGCAAAACACCACGCCATAACATCTTACAGCTTTTGTCATTTTGACTCATAATGTGCCAAGAGATCTTGTTGTTTTATACACTCATATAATCACAGACTTGCGGTCATCTTTTTATACTACAATCTACGATCTGGTGAGTCGTTTAAACCATGTGGTTAAGATATTTAAGTAAATATAAAATAGGATATCTGACTAAAGAAAACTCCCCTGCTTGCATCCCTCTATATAACTTAACGATCCATGCTGGTTGATTTCATCGTTCGACTATTTCATTCAAATTTAGCGCGCCCGTGAAACGCGTCGCTGCAGCCCACTGTATGGGTAGGTTACCAACTACAGCCGCAGCACGCGCCCAACAGACAACCATATCCCAACGGTGGAAATACGAACCAACGCCCACGGCTAAAATGCCCACGATTTGTTTACAAAATGGAGTAATGATTGGAAATCCACGTGGGATATGAATTGGGAAATGCTTTGTATTGGCATAAGTGATTTTTAAACGCTTTACAATGCGTTTAACAAGGATACCACAATAAGAATTTATGAAGCGATATCAATTAGATGGTTACACTATCGATACATGAGCAGAAGTCGCTTACAATACGTGTGAGGAACCGACCTTTGACCTGTGTGTTAATGTGCATAATTACACACCAGCCAATTAGACTTGCCCAAAATATAGAGGGACTTTCAACCAATCATAACGCACCTGTGGGAGTAGCGTAAATCTGTTTGGGTTTTATTGTTATTTAAACTGGTATTATTGTGACAGAACCCCCTGTCACTTACAAAAGACTGGAGTTTTCAATGTAAACATTATACAATTGTTTTCTGCTGTGGTGTGGTCCATGCTGTTTAGACACCCGAGGGGCCAGATGGCACCCGAGGCGAAGCCGAGGGTGCCATCGGCCCCCCGAGTGTGCCAAAACAGCATGGACCACATATCACAGCAGACAGCAATTGTTTTGTTATACCATGGTATTAGTTTGCAGGATTATTATAAAGGTCCTTACCAACATAGTTTGCAGACGACAATTCAATTCAACAAAAGTGCGTCGATTACAAATTTTTATCAACCAAAGTGTATCAACTGGTCCCTATCGCGAGCATCATATCAAAAGTACAGTAGCGTGCATAGTACCAATGGTTTCATATAATAACCTCTTTCTCAGGTAGTACCGCTAATGTGGTTGTACAGATGAATGGGGACGATGAAATAATGTTCTGAGAACGATCTAGGTAATGGATGTGGGCGACATGACTTATCTCTTTCTCGGGTGTATTGCGAACTTCAATATAGGCCTACATATCAATGGGGACGATGAAATGAATTTTCTGAGGACGATCTAGGTAATGGACCCCGACAACATCACTTTTTGGGAAGACGTGAAATTTTGTATTATGTCAAGTGATTGGTTCTCGACCAATAATAAAATTCACAATCTAATACCATGGTATAACAAACAACTATGATATAGAAAGTGATGTTTAAGTTATTTTGAGTTTACTTGGCCTCTTTGGACGTTGGTTTAGAAATGGAACCTGATCTGACACCACTTCGAAATCAGTCAAGGATTGATCAACTCCTTATTGTCTGATACCACCACCGCCCACCATAATATTTTATGATCCTCTTGATATTTATCTGATGTCAATAAGACGATCGGACTGAGACAATTTCATCTTCCACACCAGTCCCCAAGGTAGGGTGAGACTTCTATGCAACTACGAACACCACACAAAGTGTTCCAATACGAATGACAATGACCGCCACAAAATATTCGCGCCTAAATTCTCTATGAAATGTGGGTGTTGGTGGAGGCATCCAACGAGTCATAAAACTGAATTACGCGCAAGCACATGCACCAGGAACGATACGCCGCTTCTACCAAGCAGCCGCCACAGACCCACGGGCTTCCGCACGTTCAACAAGGCCACTCTCGAGGTCGCCTCGTCGGTATAAATTATCTCGTTATATTTCTGAGCACTTAATGGCTTTTTGACTTCATTTCTTTGGTCAGAAATGCCTTGAGAAAGTGCAAGAAGGAGCCTGGCCGTCGCGATGTGGCTTTCAGTCGTGACAGATAAGATTGGACAACTGGCTTGCAATGAGAGAGAGAGCGCGAGTTGTCCAACTTTGGTAAATAGTTACTAATACTTGGCATCTGTCACCTTGTAAAAAAAAAAAAAAAAAAAAAAAAGCTTTACTACTGGTGATCATTGCACTTTTGCTTCTTCTGGAGTTTTTACCCGGACAATTTTCATCTTCAATACAGATGCATTAATACTGACCGTGGTGTACATGTACAATTCTTTTAAATGTAAAAGAGTTATAACATCACTCTCTTGCCCGAGTGGTGGTGTAATTTTCACTCTTTTTAGAGTGCAATTATCTCTAGTTTGCTCTTTAAGAGTGAAATTTGAGTGAAGTTCACTCAGAATCAAGTGAAAAAGAAAATATTTCCACAAAAAAGAGTTGTCCGCCATACCACTCTTTTAAAAGAGCCATATGGCGGACAAGTCTTTTTAGAGTGGAAACATTTTCTTTTTCACTCGATTCAGAGTGAGGTTTACTTAAATTTCACTCTAAAAGAGCAAACTGGAGATAATTGCACTCTAAAAAGAGTGAAAATTACACCACCACTCGGGCAAGAGAGTGATGTTTTCACTCTTTTACATTAAGAGAGAAGACTCGAAAGAAAACATACAAAAACAAAATATCGATAGGCGAGAATGTTTATCAAACAGTATTGTTTTTAAACTCGTTTCACTTCCAGTCCATGTTTTGAAAAAAAAAAATTACTCAAAAAAAAAAGGTTACTCAAATCCTCAATTCAATTCAACTCCAAGTTCAAACATCGGTTAGGCTTACAATTTACATCAACATCGAAGGCCCATGTCAACTTAGCTGTCATTACGCTTAGTTCCCTGCGTACATGTGTACAATCATCGCTGATAATTGAAAGAGGCCAGTCTACGTTCTCGTTCAGTCACGATTTTAGGTTGCAAGTACGTCTATGAATTTGAGAAATAACTCAAAGCATTGCTACCGGGGTATCCTATGGGCGTATATGCAATCCTTATATAGTCTAGCCAGTCTCAAGTCCCATCTAGTCCCCTGGCACCCATACCCCCAGGCATTCTATATGTTCCCATCAATACAAACACGCGAGATCCAATATGTAACCCTTCATTCACGCGATATTGAACCTTTTTAAGACCTTTGAGATTTGGCTAGGTAGCTTGGAGTTATCACGGGCCATAGACGTGCGTCGATGGAGCGGTCTTTGAGAAAACACCGAGTTGAGGTGAGAAACGATGGGAGTTTGCTCCCTTGGGGAAAGCTGACGGAAGACGGTACTAGAACATCCTAACCGTCTAGGTATATCCGTGGAGGTAAATTTTCTTCCCCCATGGTATACCCCATTCTCTTTGTAGACTCACAATCATGATGCTGAGATGAAAAATCCAAGCTGATGTTATGTTTTATGACATTGCCGAATTTCCCATAGACGGAGATCGAATAGAAGCAATACCTGAATCTATGGTTTTTGAACCCACCACATTGTAAAAACATAAGTTCAGTTTGTACTCGGAACACTCATGTTCAAATAATGTCAAACTTTTCACATTGATAAAGCAAGTATCCTGCATTGTCTACATTCCTCATCCGACTCTGAGCATAGAGTGACCACGTTGGGTTTAAGCGCACGTGCAGCTCGATACGCCTTCATTATAATTTAACGGTAGAATCGGACAGCCCGCTCACAAGTTTGACGAAGTTTCACACTGACGTTATAATTTATGGCAAGAATTTATTGAACAAGTTTTTACTCACGTTAACCACACCCCTCGGTCATCCTCCTAACATCTGGTTAGCACATGCTGACATTAAAACAATAAACACACCAGCAAGCAACCAAAATGATATGAAAAAAGGTAAATTCATCCAAAATGAACGGGATCGGTATTGACCTGGCGTGTCCCGAGGGACAGGGAGACGGGCGAAGCGCAGCGATGGGACGGGGGTACAATGCGTAGGAGAGGGCAGTAGGGACAACATTCAACGGTCCAATAACACCACGGAGACAAATAGACTGTGAATTAAATGAGAAAATCTACAAGCATGGTTATCGATGAATGAAGAGATGAAAATTAAATTGTCAAACTAAACTAAACAGATATGTCAATCACGGCCGCGGCCATCTTGGATCAGAGTGAACCAGCTTAATTAGTCTGGTACCTGTGACGTACTGATGATTAATGGGATATATCAATCTTACGATCAGGGAACTGTCGTCATCATCCTTGACTTTACGCATCATAGCGCCTAGCTTATCAGCACACGTTATGTCTGCTGCAATTTAAATCATTCCTTTGCCTTAAATATAAAAATGCATGTTTCAGTAACGGCCTTGCTTTATTTATAGACCATCTTATACATCTACCATAAGAAATCAGATTTGTCATTGTTTAAAGTGTAATGCCGAACATATGTTTCTGTATGTTAGGTCCACCTGGGAAAAAAGCTCAAGTTACTGAGTTTAAAAACGCCGTTGGTGGCGCTGTTCAAAATAGTGTTCGCCCATAGCTCATTAAGTATACAGAAAACACTATTTCAATAAAACAAGAGTATTCATCCCCTTTTAATGTTTTCCGACATACCAAAGATATGATCATTGAAACCTCCACTGTTCCAACCACTGAACCCGCTGTCTTGATATTTACGACCGGCACATGCGCAAGCAAACGACACAGCTGCGAGATCCCTAGAGAATACCGCGAAGAGTCGCGAGATTTTGATTCATTAATGTACTGTGGGTGTTAACGTAGCCACAACAAGGCGATTTATTTGTTTTATGTGAGAGTGTTTAATTAATGGAGCAAAGTAACCTCGTTTGATAGGGTGGTCTCCAGGGAGTTCAACCCCGAAGATTAATCCAAATTAAATTGAGTCCGGGGTATCAGTCACAACTGAAGACAAAGGCCACGTGTGCAAGTCACAAATCAACTGTCGATTGGTGACTACATTACATCTTATCAGAAGCAAAAGACCAGCTCGGCAGATCAACACTTCACTCCTTGATTAGAGAATTGATCATATTTATCTTGGATAAATGTATCATTTGATGTTGGAATTAATCTTGATTGGCTTACTTTTTGATTGGTAGATTCGATTGTTTCGAAATCATCGATCATATTCAAAGTTGGTTTCGTTTTCATAAAGATTCAGTAGAACAAAAAAAATCGTTTGAACCAATTTAATCATTCACTAATTTGTTCATCAACTTTGAAAATGATGATGATCCAAAGGCCTCAAATTCCAAAGGGAAAAATGTCATAAAAGCAAACTGTAGACAGCATCATCATCACCAGGAACAAGCACAGCACAAGAATCAAAGCCATAATTATTCCATGCACGAAATGACATATCTAATAATAGAAATTACGCTGTGATTGACTCGTTGTGTTTGTATATTAATGATCGGGGTAATTTGTGTACGTTGTGACTCTACAAGTACCGGAAATGATTCTTGTTGCCTACACAGGGTTCGTCGAGATTAAAATGGAGGGTTGTGGTCTATGAAATCAGCAGCCTGACCTCGTATAGAAAAGAAACGATCAACTCAAAGTTTTCTAAGTATTGCCCTCATTCTACGAGTTACCATCAGTCCTCTTGTACCATCCTGAATCACAATTGTTTCACATTTTTACTAAAAGTGTCACATAAAGAAAACGTCATGCTGTGCAGCAAAAAAATGTTTATGACTTAGACTTAAAATACATGGAATAGGACGATTCAGACGGTTATAATTATTAGTCAAATGATTGAAGATCAGTTCCGGGGTGCAGACCACGGTGTACTGCTTGGTCGTCTACCGTATGATTCGCATTTATGGCGGCGTCTGTTTGCAATCAAGACCCGCTACGTTACGAGTCAAATCACTGCTCTATTTACACAGGTCTATCGGGACGAATTAGTGGTCCCTAAATAGCTGTACTCTGGTTGGTAGTCATTCCTTGGGAGACTTGACTTTGTCGAGGGTTGCGATGCAGAATTTAAGGGCATGGCTGGGAACCATTGACGTTTTATTGTGTGGATGGACCCTACTCTACATCGGGTAAAAGATGTTGACAAATGACGTCACAAGGAATCTGTTCGTCTATCGTTTCCCATCAGCACGTGGACTGTCTTGCGAAACGCTAAAAGCCTGACGTTTCATTGTGACTATTGAACAACTACTCTTATTGGAGAAGGACAGATATTAGAGGGACACCCAATTGCTGACACTTTTTTGGATCCCAGCCTTGTGAAGCATTACTTCAAGAAATAATGCAGAAAGCTTAAACTTTGACACATTCGTAGGTTGTACCCATTTATTGTCATAGCAGTAGCACAGTGGAAGGCACTATTAATTAATTCACACAAGCACCAGTAACAGAGGTCCTCGGTTATGGGTGCCGGTTGTCTGTCACCTGGTTCGATTGCGATTATTTAACAAGCTTTCACATGACTTATGTAAAAGCACACAAACTAACCAACGTCCCTCGTTTTTATGGAGGGTTAAAGGTCATGATGTCCTTACGTTACCAGTGGTTTTCCCGCAAAGAACGTTAACACATAACGCACAGTCAGTCACGATTGAGTATAGTAGAGCTACATAAAAATGTTACTTTGTCTGTTAATTTTAGTATTGTTTAATTATGGATCTAGCATCAAGCATACTTTCAACAATAAACCTTACGCACATGACGTCATTTGAGTAGGGCGCCCTCGGCTAGAGGTCAAAAGATTGCTCATTGCCCCATCCATTGCGCCGCGCGTACATAAATGTTCGTTTTCCATTGTTTCGTCATCATTTTACCTCTAAGATGGCGGCGTGATGACGTCAATGCATAAATGATATTCCTACAAGACAATCAACAAGGCACTAAAAGACTTTCTTAAACGCTAATCACGCTCACCTTTTTAAACAAAGGAATCCACACTCTTGGTTTTTAATTCAATGGTAAATGGAAGCTTTGACGCCATTTTGTCCATGATGTGTAAAACCATAAAAGTTTGATATATGTCCGTAGTGATTAGCAGCTCACTTCACACTCCTACACTTGTTTGGACATGCGCGAAAATTGATCCACGAGTGGGCCAATAATCACGTAGCGTCAGTCAGCATAACACAGGGACAGCCACGGGCAGGTGTTCTGTGCAACCATAGAGCAAGGAAACATACCTCTGAAATGGCTCACTAAAATGACCGGCATCTGCCTTATTTCATTTCTCAGTGCAATATTATAGTTGGACACGTCTCAACTTCACAAATCCCACAGCAAGTGTCAAGAACTGTCCAGCCAAAAAAGAACCCCGACTATTTCGCTCGATCCATCATGAAAGGTTTCCAGAATGTGAAAGCTGTTTTCCCATAACTGCTTTGTGATACTAACCAGAACCGTTAACCTCCTTCTTCATTGTGACCCATTTGCTTTATAGGCTCACTAACCACAACACAAAAGATCTGTGGTTCTAAAAAAAAAAAGGGGGGGCTTTAAGGTTTTTACCAACATACTTTGTACTGCAAATCTGCCTAAAACCAAGAATTAACTGTTGACAATAAAACTTTGACTCTTTCTAAATCGCATGCGCACCTAATCCATCTAAAACACTTGTTTCTTGTACAGGACAAACAAAAGATTAGAACCAATAAATGTTAATCCCAAAGGTATTCCAGGCAACAATTCCTCATCAATTTCGTTGCAACACATTACTCTCCTGAATTCCTGGAGAAAATTTGAAGAATATTGACGCCAAGTTGACAGAAATCCTTGTAGACGGAAGCAAATCATCCTTTAATGGTTGAGTAATAATGTCGCCTAGAGTCCCTTGAATGTCACGAAAAGGCACGAACATGCATGGGTGTGTAGGTAAATGGCAATTCCAACACCTCTAAAACAGTCCTTGGGCTGGGCATAGATCTCTTTGAGTCAATTGTTGAGTGTTGTCATGCAGTGGCGTAACCGGGGTGGCAGGGCGGGAGCCCCCCCCCCCCCGGACGGATTCTTTGCCCCGCCTCTTGAGATTAAAAAAATGCACAAATGAATGGTTTGATTAAAAATAGCCCCCCCCCCATTAGTCTTTGCCCCCTGCTCTTCCCGCCACCCAAATGAAAATGTCTGGTTACCCCACTGTTGTCATGAAATGCTGCATTCAAACATTACCACCAATAATTCCAGTTCTATTACCGTGAGAAACTCTATAGACTCCACATTTTTAAACCAGATATGCTGGCTACTTTGGATGAATCTTTGTATATACTTCCCTTATTGTGTATTCAATTGAATCTCATCTGAATTCAACATCAAAGAAAGGCATCATGTAATGAACAATCAGGAGCATCAAGAGTTTAGAATATAGACAGATTTTGACATCAAACAACAGGGAAAAGACCGAAGCCATGAATCAGACGAGCCGCTTAAAAGGAAAGCTTTTAAATTGTACAGACAAGTTCTTTAACAAGTTCTTTTTAGTATCTGTATGTTGCAATTAATTGAAAGTCCCCCAAATGGACACATTACATTTATTTCAGCATCACTCATGTTTTCTCGTAAAAATTACATTTTTATAAAAGCCCTTAAATGTTTTTCTCGATAATGGTTTGAAGAATTCACAATCAAAAGTTCAATTGTGACGTGCTAACGTTTTTTAGTCAAATGACAAATTAGGTGTACACTTCCCATCGTTCCCTTCGGCCCTAGCGGCGCCATGTAGGATATGCCCCCTGTAGCTCTGCGGAAGAGCCTTAAGGAATAGGTTATGACCTGTGTCAAGGGTCGTGACCTAGGCGGTTATTTCAAAGCAACGCGGTCTGCCCCGGATGTGCACAATGTTCAATAATGTGTCAAGAAAGAAGGGAAGAGTTTCTTCTAAGAAAGTGATGAATTTGAACAGTTACTGTATTTGGCAGGATGTCAACAGTTATGCCATTAAGAAACACTCACTGCATCGTGTTCACTGTGTCTATAGTAGCAACAATGAATACAGATTTTCATTGAACCGCCAAGGGGCCAGCCTGTTCGTCGGAACTGTCTCTGTATTAAGTAAAACTTGATAAATCGCTAGCCACTGTAGTTCCAAAAAGCTGCGCAACTTTAGGATACCACGGAACCTTCATTTCAACATCTATCAATGTATACAACTTTGCAATAGAGCATTGATTAAGAATAAACACAGATACATTTCAAGTGACCTCAACAACTAGATCAAAGGTAAAAGTGTTCCTCTTATTACATTTTTAAAGGACAAAGGAGAATGTTCACAATATCGAATACATCTGTATTTGTTCAACTTCATATTTGTGACATTTTGGCCTTCCGTTTGAATGTTGCAATGAAGCCAACCGGAAAAGACTCCAAAGCTTGGAACATTCCTCTGCAACGAACGGGGGACATTTTTACGACAATATTGTGGTGTTTTTATCCTTCATTCAACGACCGCGTGGGCTAAACTGCTAGCACACCCAGACCTGCATCCGGGAATCAAACTAAATTATTGTGGAGCTATTTCTCGTTACCTTTGCTTTGGAATAGAATTGTGATGTTCACCAATTAAAGCTAAAACTTACACCTGTTTATGTAATGACCAAACTTGAAACTCGTTAAGAGATCAAACAATTATCGAACGAAATACCAAAAGTTGACCCTCAAATCCCAAATAAATTATCAGCTGCAGAAAGATCTTCACGAACAGGAATTCCCAGTCGGATTTATACCGTGAATCTTTCGCATTTCAATAGTGTCTTTGCAGCACCGTGATTGTGCCCTTGACTCGCCGTAAACAGACGGCGTAGTCGTTATCCTCGACCCGCTGACACCTTTGGCGCTCGGTAGCCGATTATTTCATGGATTCTCACATCAAAATCATATCTTCTCAACAGTCGAAGGGAAGAAAGTACGATGACATTGATACACTGGTAAACTTATCTGTTCTTACACTTAGCATTTTGAAAACAGGCAAACCATGGTGACGGTAAACGACCAATGTTTGCGTGACTATGGTTAGACTTTGATCTGGTAAACCAATGCTTCCTGGGCATTTGCTGTCATTCTTCGTCGAGACACCGTAATCAGTTTTTGCCAAATTACTTTGTAGCCCCATTAGTTTATTACTTTTTATAATTGGTGCATGTATATTATAATATTTGTAAATCCAAAGCCGTGTCTGCATATGCAATGCACAAAATATTGTTTACATATTATTTCATCAAATCGTTTTTAAATTAAATAATTGACTATCAGTTTTCTCGGCTCCAGGTTGCCTGGAAAGTGGATTAAACTTATCACTAGGAATAAAATAGCAGTCAATGTGTGTTTAGCTTCTTAATTACCACAATATCATAATCAGTTCAACAACGGTGGAATCAGACTGGCGCCAGGCACACGCAAACCAGCCATCAAAAAACCTCAATCACCAAACCCCGAATCCTACCCTTATGGTTTTCCCACATCAGCTAAAAGAATCAAACATAGATTCCACACAACTTGTACAACATTCCAAGATATATCTCTCTCAAGTTCACGTGTCTTAATTTTCATCCAGTTATGATGAACTTTCTCTTCCGCGAACAACTCATCCAGTGAAGTGAACAAGTTTTCGACGACGTCGGGTCTGGAACCCCACCTCAAAAGACAGGTCTGGTTTTTACATTTCATAGCCGATCGCTGCTGTACTTTTTCCCACTGTATTAATTCCATGCTAGAAAGTCTAGGATGAGGTTCCAAGGACCCGGATTATACCATGATATTATTATGAAAATTGATACAGCATCTGGATCGGAATTTCTAATAATTAGGAGTCGTTTCTAACTAGCAATGGCCTTGAACAGTGGCACTTCAGAGTATATCTGTGACAAAGATTCATAGACCTAAATTACAGCAGACGAAGCAAGGAAAGTTTTCGCACACCATCATGACGCAATGCTGCCCTTTTTACTTAGAAATACAGTCAACAACAAACATCCAAATATTTCCACAAGGAAATAACAAAATATAATATTTATATATGTGTGTATTTGGCGCGTTTCCAATTTGATGTGGCTCGGCTGATACTTTTTTATTTTTTATTTTATTTTTATGACACAATGCTACCCTTTTTACTTAGAAATACACTCAACAACAAACATCCAAATATTTCCTCAAGGAAATAACAAAATATAATATTTATATATGTGTGTAGTTGGCGCGTTTCCAATTTGATTAGTTGTGGCTCGACTGTTAGTTTTTTATTCTTTACTTTATTGTTTTTTATTTTTTGTTTATTATTAGTTTCATGACGCAATGCTGCCTTTTTTTACTTAGAAATACAGCCAACAATAAACATCCCAAAAATTTAGCTTTAATTTGATGTCCAAACTCAAATGATCAAAACAGTTATAGCCTATCATAATTTCCTTCAAGGAAATGTTTTCACAAATATACAAACAAATAAATAGAAAATAAAAAATTATCAGTCGAGCCACATCTAATCCAATCGGAAACGCGCCAAATACACACATATATAAATATTATATTTTGTTATTTCCTTATGGAAATAAATTGGATATCACATCGTGTACTGACTGGAAACTATGATATCATCATGTCTCGTGGTTTATTACTTGATATTTATTATAATTAAATTAAAATCTTACTTATTATTACTTTGGCTTGTAATTTGGATTTCATTGTTTTTACACCAATAAGTCTTTTTTTCAACACGGCACAAAATCTGGAATAAAATTTTGAGAGACGCAAGTTAGGAACTCTCCTAAATTTGACGTTTATTATAAAAGCAGTTTCATTTGTACGTAGATGTTATATTTTTACTGACCACACATAATCGGAATGACCCAGACCAAACATACAATTACGAGAATTCCTTGTTTCGTTTTTCAGCCACTGTACATGATTTTAGTAAAATGAGAAGCACTCAACAATTATATCGCGAATGATAAAACTGATCGCAAATTTAAAACAGTGCTGACTTTTTTGTAACATCAGTCCAACTGTAACTACCAATAACCATCTTCATTTCTATTCTCAATGACCCCAACCTCCCAGTCCCCACTGACTTCTCTTTCGTAAACTGTACTTCTCAGACCTCTAGGCTATACCCATGGATCGGGGGTACAGGGTCTGTAAGGTCGTGAAGGAGGAGAGACACTTATGAAAAACAAACAGAGGGATGATGGCGTGTTGTCACAACAAAGTCCCCCTAAAGGTTGCTGATTTACCCTTTAAGCTATCAAAACACTACGCTCTCACGGTACGAATGTTACGGTGGGTAAAAGGGCCTCGCTGTATAGGCTACATACTGCAACAGCTAGAACTCAAGATTTAGTAGGTTTTTTTCACTTCTGTTTTCTTCTTTTTTTCACTTCTGTGTTTTGTTCTTTTTTCCCCCTTTTTTTTGGGGGGGGGGGGGGTGGGGGCAGGGTCTGTCTTTTTTCCGTAAGAAAGCTGTACTATTTGTGTAAGACCTATAAATGTACTAATTGAGGCTTTTTCGAATAATGGTATCGAATAATGGTATTCTGTTAATGTGTGAATCAAAGAGAGATGACGATTTAATATTTTTTTTTTCAACAAGATGTAAATTAATCTATTCTGGGAACAATACAGCAAGGTTTTTCTCTCTTCAGACGGCTTCACATATCGCACTACCATTGCTGCATGGTAGTACATAACGTTACGAATGCAAGGTCAAATCTATCTTATGATAAAGAGGGAAATTCAAGTCTGCTTCAGTAGTACGGTTAGTAGTAGTACCGGCTTCATTCTATGCCAGATGGCCGGCTGATTGCCGCCTTACCTTCTACTCTGAAAATGATCTTCATCTACCAAGAGGTCTGAATCATCTCATGTCATACAAATTCACTTAATAATTCATCTATGTTGTTTAGCGACCATTACAGCTTCAGCATGAGCACTTAAGGTTCAATTGTAATGCATTACCGTTAATAATACAGAGTGGGTGGGTCTTCATTTCGGCGCCAAAATGAACAACCAGAACTCCGTTTTCACTCCGTATACTGATCTGTTTATTTCGTAGTTTAACTATCTTGTATCATGAGCCTCTATATTGATTATGACAGAAATATGTGTAAATGATGCCTAATGCTGTGAAGATATTTTCCTTTTTTAATAATAAACTTTGATTTGAAATGTTTAAGTCCCCATAGTGCAATGTTTAACCATTCTCAAGGGCCATTTGATGTACAGGCATGCTAATCCCACAGATCTAAACAATATGAGAGCTATTAACCCCGTGCGACATGATTTAGTTATAAAAACCTACGATTTCAAAGATCCGTGGACAAATATTGTCATCAGCGTGCGCCGATGAGACGCTCCCCGGCCGAAAGTCATCACCTCCCCGTCTCCACCGGAGCGTTCAAGCCCGTCCGGCTCTCGGAGTTCGCATCCGATATCAGTGTTATGTTAATGGGACCCTCATGTTTGTCATCGGCTTTTGCGGCTAGAAGATCGCCAACATAACTCTAGCTTCTCGATTATGCAAAGCTGTCTCTTGGTTTAGAAGAGTTGGTCATTGACTCTAGGTCTCAGTTGTTTCTGGTTTTAGACGACGGTGATACTAATTTGAATTTAAACTATGAAAATATGGGACATCTGTTTCTACAAATCAATTTTATTCCGATTACAGAATCGTGTCCCACTCATTTTTAGGTTCTCTGTTTATGCCCAACCCCTGGAGGGAGGGTGTCATCAGGCCTATATCCTCATCTAAAAATAGAAAGTTTTAAATTAAGAAATCTGTCTGTGTAGCCTATGTTTTGAAATCCTGAGAGCTTCCCCCATGGAGAATTTCAACCAATTGTCAGCAATGTACAGCTATTAATTATCAACTTAGGGGAGACATTTCTAATTAGCATCATACTGGGTCTTGGCATACGTATGTATATGGACCCCTTAGCTACAGATGTTTGTGTTAAATGTGCGCGGCCTGCGATATGTCAGAGAACATTTAGAGCCTCATAATTACTGGAGAGATGCTAAGAACTGTTGGGTTGAATGGTTGTGTGTAGTGCACTTGGTGTAAGCTATGGATGATAAATCGTTTCTGATGTAGCCAGGGTAGAAAACCATGACTCGTCATTCATTAGTAATAAGAAACTAGAAACCTATCCATTATAGTAAAGTATCATGAACTTTATCTTTGCACTATTGTCAGCACCTTAGCCTGCATTGATACACTGTATTTGTGATATTATCACACCACAATGTAAGCAAGTGAAAAAGCAATTTGAGACCAACGTATCATCAGCAGGACAATGTGTAAAAAAAAGTATCCACAATTAATGGACTTATTGAAGAGTAACTCGCTCCATGAAGAGGTGGGACCAACGCAACTGACCCCTCCCACAGACCTTTATCATGCTGCCACCATCTTGGTCATGTGCCCTGCATCCAATAACAGTAATGTATTCTGATGTTTGTTGTTCAAAAACGAACCTGACTATTTGTCCTTCCAGCCTCGGTTTGGTTACACTGATTTGAATGGGAGAAAAACAAGATGGCTGCACCATGATAAAGGTCTATTGCATGGAGAGGTTACACTGTACAGACCATAATATAGGCCTAACATGTGACACCACGTGTTTTCAAAAGAGCAACAGAGCAAGGTCCTCCTGCAGGCATACACAGTACAATGGAAGACCCCGTCAAATCTTACATATTATGGAGATTGTACTGCCCGATTTTTGTTAACTTTTGATATGAAGAAGGTTTTTTATGCCTCCCCCCACCTTTGATGTATTTTCTTTTTTACTGAACAGGATGTAGTTTTTCTAATGTTTTACTATATTGTAAAGTGTGATGTTTTTATAAAACTGTTTTTTTTTATGAGAGGGCCCCAGTTGATCAGTATTGCTGGATGGGTTACCCTCTACAAAGATGGTTCTAAATAATTAAAATAAATAAACCTCTCAAAACTTGTTCAGCTGTTATTTTCATGACTCTTGAAGTTATGGTACAAAATGTGAAATTTCCCATGTGACCAGTGCAGCATCTTGCCTACCAGCAAGTTCCCGGAATGTACGAGGTCACTCTGTTTGTAAACAAAGGTTACATTGTCAGTATAGCCATACATGTAGCAAACTGGGCGTGGCAGGGAGCTGAGATTTATGCGTCCCATGACAGCAGCAGCTCCCGCAGTAGATCAAGGCGATATCTGTCTTGAGATTGTCACCACGTGGTTACGACTCTTGCGCAAGTCGTTCGCTTCAAGATAGAGCTACACACCCCAGCCCAGGGTTAACTTTATTGCGTGGATTCGAATGTTAAAATATCATTATCCAATGGCGCTCTAAACTGTTTGTACACTAGGGTATATTGTTTGTGTAACGAGAGTTTATTTGTCGATCTCCGAAATACAAAGATGGTAACAAATAATACTTTTATCTTTATATTACAACAAATAAATCTTCCACGTTTGATTTAGAATAATCGTTGGGAAATGTGAAAGGGTGAGAGAGGCTGATACTATTATTTCATTGATCATATTTTGTTTCACTAATGGTTAAATGTAGGCTGTTAAGCCAGAAAGTAAGTTTTGCTTTTACTCAAATTTTATGTGATCTCCAACACAAAAGTGAGAACATTGACAATGTATGCGGCTTTTTTAAGATTAGTTGTCAGTAGTAGTCGACCCCGGGGATGACTTTAAGGAGATTATAAAAAAAAGACAAAAAAATACATTTACTCAACAGAGACATTCTGATTCAAGTTGTATATTGTTGTATTTTGTTAAGTATGGTAAACATTATCAATGACGTCCGTGAGCGTTTATTACTCAGTTTTATTTTATTCGCTGTTAAACGATTCTGAGTTGTTTATAATACTCAATTTGAAAATGAAGTAGGCCTATCAACAAAATGTTCTTCTTGTACGCCATTTTATGATAACTCAATATTAACTCAATATTTCAGGAGAATAGAAGCTTCTTTGACAGAATTTATAGTATGATTTCTATGGATACTTACAGGTCCCTTTGCACCCCCATGACTTCCTCCTCTCATATTATGACTCAAGCAGAAAGTACAGATGATTCTTGGCCCTTGATCACCATGAGCAGCTCGTCCTACCATAGCTCGATGCATACACGGCTGATCTATCTCCTCATCCCCCACCACCAACAGCGTCCCAAGATGTCGGATATAACTCGTAGCTAACCGTAGAGTCTCTATCTTGGATAGTTTACGATTCTTAGGTTCAGTTGGGATTAGATCCCGTAGTGTCGTGAAGGCTGAGTTAACGCTGTGTGTACGGTCTCTCTCCCGGGCGTTAGCCGCTACTCGCGGGTGGTGGTTCCCATCCTCATCCGGTCCGCTCGTACTCGCACTCTTAGATTTTCGTCTTCTGCCTTTAGGTCCGTTGTTTTTCTTGCCATCTTGATCTGATCTGTCCGTCGAGCAAGAGCTTTCGCTTCCTGAGCCAAGCTCCTCGCAAAGTTCAGCTTCGGCCGCGGCGAAGACTTCATCCATTTTACGTTTCGACATGTTCTTCTCTACACCATGTACAGTCTAAACACGAACAATCTTCTCTTCGACAAACGCACTTCGTCTTACTGACTGTGTCCCACACAGAACAAAATTATAAATTACTCATGAATTTTGACCGACTAGCAAAGAGGATCAGTTTACCGATGTGTTGTGTGTAGCATGCAACCTATTCATTAAGTCTGTTTTGTGATGCATACACAGTTTGTCCTCCCACCGTACATCTAGTCAATTAAGATGGACCTCGTCGAGTCTGCCACGATATAACTTGATAAAAATAACCTCACAAACCTCATTCCCGTCCGCACACAAATAGCCCGATCCCGTCGAGACTTGAGCGTGTAGCTGTGATACTCTTGATGGGGTCGTTTCGCTACAGTAGACGGTAGGTCATCAGCCTTGTGCTCCTTGTATCCTCACAGTAACCTTCCAACTCGTGGAATGACGTGCTGATGGGACGGCGGGTCGTGTTTGTAGGTGCTTTCTAAGCGGCTGTTGTAGAGCAAACAGTAGTAAATCACCACTACACCACCACCAATATGACAGTCTGGTTGACGAGGTGATAGCTCAGGGTTAACGATATAGGGTGACGTCACACGTGGAGGCGGAGACCGGACTAACTTGTGGCTTGCGGTGTTTAGAGAAATATGCAAATTTATCTGGCGGATGATTCGATGACACTCGATGATTTTGACTTGATCGGTACTTATCACCAATCAGCAACATTGAGCTGTTTATTGAAGTCTCTGATTGGCGGTTCTAAAGACTGTACATTGATGAGTAACCAAGGAACATCGAGGTGTAGGCATATTAGTACATAATCAGTAGAGAGGTCATTCAAGGTCAAATGTTCATCTTATGATACCTATGTTAGTATCAAACCTGCTTCTTTATGAAATCACAGAAACCCTCAAAGTTTTCTGTACAATCGTACGAGCATAACCATGGAGAAACTCAATATCAAAGAGAAGGTAAATCTGTGGACAATATTAGTCTGTATTGGGGAGCTTTCTAGTTACTAAGTTACATACTGCGAACCTTACCACCAAGTCCCGTGAGATGTGGCCAAGACCAGCGAGTTCTACCACGTGGATAAAAGAGTCTTCCGTAATTTGAACAGCAATCAATCACACCTAATCCACACAGTTACCACCGTACTATAGTTACCCGTCTACACCGGTAACTCTTTCTAACGGTTGTTTTTCGTCGACTAGGTGGATGGAGTTGTTGATGGTCGACCAGGCTTCGTCTTGACAGAAGGGTTTATACAGTCCAAACTGATTTGAAGTGACGAAGCCCTTTGCTTTCAGTTCCTGAGCATCCAAGTTCAATCAATTGGCGCAAGTTTCCAAGTTCAGTGTGTTTATGGCGAAAGTACCAGCCCCACGGGACACTTCACTTGGGCTTAACCTCGGGGGTAAATAAGCTCAGATAATCAAATGAAATCAAGACTACTTGTTGTTGTCTTTTATAACTGCTTCGATCGATATGTCTTATCAAACCCAGACGATCACGTGGCATTCCAATAACAAGTCAACATTTTGGATTGAAATTTTATTTGTCAGACTTTGTGCTCACATAAAAACACATACATGTACGCTTAAAGCAACGACGGGCATAAAATACTCACAAAATCGCCACGATGTATCCGTGTTGTATTCTGCAATTTAAAATATTACAAATGGCTCGGTGTTTAGTAAGCAAACTTTCCAAGATGGCGGCTCCCTAATCTGAAAAATGTTTGTAAGTCAAGAAACCTTTTTTCACATAAGTTGTGTTAATTCTCACTAATTGACATCATAATTTTTCCTGATATTAACAAACGTCATATCATGATCCTATTTCTGATGATATTTAGAGGCATGTTTCCCTTCTTTTATGCCTGCATTTCCTTCTCCGGGGTTCCGGAACCAGAATGTGTGTTAACCGGTTCAGGGCTAAGCTGGTGCCACAACGTCGACGCGAACCAAAACCGATCATTGAATTTCTAAACCCCAAACGACCATGTATTTATAGGTCTTGCGTACTTTCTGGAGGACAGGGTGAAGCTTTGTGCTGTTGAAAGACGTACAAGCAACATGGTTTGTATATAGAGAGTGGTTGAAATCCGTTTGGGCAAAGACGGAATTCCAAGCTTTCTGCGATATTAACAAGAACGTTGGGGGGGAACGCATGGGTGTGATACAATAAAACACAGGGTTAATTAGTGGGACGATTTGAAGTCGTAAAGGAATACGTAATAGTAACTTTAGAACGACCAACTAAGAGGAAATTAAGTTTCAGGAAGCAACTTTCAGTCACCCTGTTGACGCCATATAAAGTTTAAAATAGAAACTGGACGTCCAGCAGCAATCTATATAGTTCCACATATAGTAATTATTACCAGCATATTCCCATTCTGGTCGAACCAAGCTTCGTACCTAGTGGAATCATTGGAAGTGGGATTATGGATACAAGGTTGATAAAGTTAATGATTCAATATTGTGTCCTTAAAAAAATGATCCACTGTAGGCATACGTGCCCCTGATATTATCAACGGAAACCCCGGCGCGTAACCTTGTCCAGTGGTGGTTTGGTGGCGGTTAATCTCCTCATTTCACCGGGTGACTTCAGAAGGATTTGCGGTGTCTCGTGAAACTGACCAACTCGACCTATCTACAGCGGTTTCTTTATGTAGGTACCCGACAGTCTATGACGAGACGATGAGAGATTGTATTAACGACTTTGCGGCATGTGGTTTCTGTTCAATATCAATGTTTGCTCAAATTTTAGCAAATTTTTTTTTATGTCTTAATCAACAGTATTTTCCATTAAATTACTGTTATCTATTTTGATTTTAATTTGGATTTCATAAATTAATCTGTTATAACCCTTGTGTATTAAGCTCAGAAATGTACTCAGCACAAAACAATCTTGTTTGGTAGAAACGGGTTACCAGCACAAATGCCATGTTATATGAGTGTTACCTCGTTGCTCTGGTTGCCTGCTTATTTTTGCTGAACAATTTGTAAGGCAAGATTTTTTGCTTAAGATTTCTATGGAACTGCGTCCTACATTGTAGTAACAATGTAAGTAAATTAAGAAAGGATAACGTTACATCGAAGTGAGTATAAAAATATCCCCTATATTTCAATTTATTTATATCACGTGTGTGTTTGTTTTGTTGAACCGTGGAGAAAAGTTCCGTTCTTTTATTCGCACTGTTTTACCACCGCATGTAGAGAACTTGTTTTGACTTTTCAATTGAAACTTGTTTATCAAAACAATATTAAAATATTGCATACATGCATACTACAGTTCTTGTTGAATATATCAGTTTAAAACAAAGAACTTGTAAGGATCAGCTATCAATCTACACCTACAATACAATTGATATAAACAAATACATTAATACTACTCTATTGTTGGTTAAATCGAGAGAAAAAAATGTTTGCATAGATATAAATGCTAATGATATTTAACTGAATTGAAACGTAACTCCGTATACCAGGTTCACCCGATCCGAAGCCAAAGTGTTGTTTACAACTTCATCATCATTATGCCATGGGGCCGTCAGCCTGCTGTCTCCTATCTAATTATCACTAGCGATGCGAGGAGCTCATGCCCGCCGTAAATCACTCAATCCGCACGGTAGGCGAGGACTGACGGCAACACGCTAACCAGCGGTACAAATTACAACCGCTGGTCTATGTAGGATTTAACATGGAATTTGTTGTCAGTCGAGTGTGGGGCACCACGGCCTTGTATGATCATGTTATGAAAGTCAAGCAAGCTTTGGCTACTTTCATGAATGTTATTCGTTAAACGAGCTTAAATTTTGAATTATTATTATGTTTCGTTAATACTGAAAACCAGCTTTTTTCTACAGACTTGGATCTGCGTATCAGCTCTGACAATTAAAAACAAAACATGCCATCCACTCTCTTCCAATCCAAGAAGGATTCGCAGTGGCGTAACTAAGGGGTGCACGGGGGGCACGTGCCCCCTCCCCACCCAACCCCCAATTGATGTCCGTGCCCCCCCCCCTATTTGAAATCTGGACTTCTGAGTACAAAGTTACATTTTGTAAGCTTTTATATGTAGTAATTGCATTTTTAAATTTTAAAGTTTTAAACTATTCTATTCTATTCTATTGGCACATTATAGTGTGTTTGTTTTACCTCCATGTCAGATTATCTTATAAAAAAATAGTAAACGGCATAACAAGAGCGCTGAAAAGGGCCTTGGTTAGTTAAAGTGAACATTTTTAATTGTCCAGAAGTGCCCTCCTAGAAAAAAAAATGGTGCACCCCTCTTGTGCCCCCTAAAATGTTACCCTAGTTTCGCAGCTGAGGATTCGCCAGTAAATAAATATCAAGCATAACTATCGTAACCGAACTGGTACAATGAAAGCATTTATAGTTATGTATGTTTAATAATTATATCAATATTGTAATGGATGTAACTGCATACAGGTATTCTGCACAGGCAATGCAACTCAGCGTTTGTCATTCTAAAGATGCGTTCACCCATTAATAAGGTTAAGGCTCAGTCTTGAAGTTAGGTCTGTTCTTAATCAAAACAGAAAAACTGACATGGCCTAAGATGAATATATAATCTATAAAATAATGACTCCATAAGCCATGTATTATGGTCTCACTTCAAGATTTTAAAGCCCCAGCTCAACATTGGTGAGAAGAAAAACATAAATGTTCACAGATTTACATATACCTTACATGAAATATTTGAAGTACTTCTGCCTGAAGTGTTATAGTTTTTAAATATTAAATGAAATAACATCCAAAATTAGTTTTCGTCTCACTGAGACGAAAACTCTGCCTATAGGAATGCGTACAAAAATGCTGAATACATTGTTACTCCTTTCTCGCATAATGAAACAACGAAATGAGCTGACATTTTCATAGATTGGTTTTATTACAAGTATATTGAGTTGTGCAAACAATGGGGCTTTAAACACTCAAATTTCGAAGGGTTCACATCTAGTGGTATCAAACACTAACAGCTCAACATGCAAACGAAATCCCTGCCCTAGAACACAGCTTATTGGGCAAACCATGCCCAGAATGGCTTTGTCTTGTCGTCTGATTCCAATAGCTGTTCTAAATAACCTTGATCGAATCTGTTACTGTTCCATTCCAACATGCAGTAATGCATTTTGTTTTACAATATCATTGGTCGAGTTATCATAAAATTTTAAATGTAAGCATATGTTCGTTTCTTGTATTTTGTTACAAATCTTGGCCGAACAAACATTAATCAACTGATAATAAGAATGACATAGGCAGTTGGTATATTTATTCTTATATTTCTTCACAGAAAACTTTCTTCTAGACAAGCAGGCTGTTTAATTGACCACCTCGTTCCCAGGGACCATGACCTTAATACCACAGACCAGGAAATGCGCTAAGTACACATCGGAAATGGTCATAAATCAATTACTACCGCCGAACAGTACGGTAATAACCCCTTTGTTTTCAATATTTTTCACAGATGTTTCTATTTATCCGTGAAATTATTACATATTCTTTTGATTATTTTAAATTTCCCTTCATTTTTCCACCTGGCTCCAACTTTACTTGAGGTGCCTTTCAGTCATTTTGTTAAATGTTAGCACCACCTTAGTTTTGATTTCATTGAACATTTAAGCACAAACAAAACTAAAGCGCAGCAAAGTCTTCCTTCGTCGAAAATGGGTTACCGGCCAATACACTAAGCATCATGCAGTGCTTGCAGTGCTTGTGACTGGCTCCCAGCTAAGGTTTTGCTTTGTAAATATTTTTTCAAACAATAAACCACAAGGGAAACTGACTAGGTAGATTTTAAATCAATTTTGGGGTGAACAAAGAAAAGAAAAATTAATTTTGCATGTTCCTAGTCAGTTTCCCTTGTAGTTTATTGCTTGATATTTAAATAATAAAAAGTCGCATCACCCTTAAGGTAGATCCCTGTGCTGCCGCTTCCCAGGTTATATCCATAGAGATAGCTCTATGGTTGTATGGTATATTATGGGGTGTGATCCCTGGCTACACGGCAGTAACCGGTTGAATGGCTTCTGACTGGCCCCCCCCCCCCCCCCACCCCGAACAAAGATATTGATAAATTGGGAGACCGCCAACATGAGGGCTGGATAGCTCAGTTGGTAGAGCGTATGTACGTTAAACCGGTGGTCGCAGGTTCAAATCCCGATCCAGTCAATTTTTCTTTGTTCACCCCAAAATTAAATACTTTTCTTAAAAGCGATATTTATTTCTGAACAGTTATTTGAAATTTTAAGTCAATAGTTCTTACAGCGATTGATCTACCTGTTTTATAAAATAAAATAAAAATTCTTGAGAAAGGGAGGAGTAAATTAATCTTAGACGAGCCAAATAAAACACTGAGTCCGTTTTTGAATGGTATATATTATTTGAAGTACCTCTCAAGTGGAGTGAACAAGGACTGATGACTTGACTTGACCCCTCTTGACCTCTGAGGAGCCGTTCGAGAAGGTACTCTTCACCGCGGCTTTTAAAGGAATTCCATTCAAGACAAAGAAACTTTGCTCAAAGCGAACAATGACTTCCTCTGATTGCAAAATAATCGATATCGTTCCAGTATCATTTTATAAAAGTGTTGACGGATATTTTGATGATCACAGCATCAGCAGAAATAAAAGCTTCATTCACGGAAACCATATCCACCGCCGGGTCTTGACTTTTAACTCGGCGGGAATCCGGAAAAACAGCCCCGGGGTTCTAAGCGCCTGTACGCGGCTTGAAACTTTACGAGCTCACGGTAGGGACACCAACAGTGCCGTACTCAAAACAAGACGCATTGTTTTGAGTGAAGATTAATACGGATGCCAATTGTTGGCTTCAATGACATTAATGGTAAATCATACGATTTATGTATCGCTTTGACTTTACTGGTGCTATTTTTTTTAACTTGTGGATGAATGTTGATTCTTATTACAAAGTAGACTATATTTTACCTTGTTCTTTCATGTTAAAATTGAAGTCTGATACATATCCACAGGTGTCAGTTCTGGCGTCAATAAACCCCGTGATACAATGTTTATACGCCAATATTTCTTGACCAAAATGGCCGTGTGGTAAGGATCACACTATGGGCCATCATGGGCTATACTGTAATTCAAGTGCTGCAGTTTCGAGTGGTTAAGGCATTTTCAAGTAGACCCAAACTCCTCCATATGAATCGGGCGATTTGTTGTCACAATTAGGTCCGGTTTATACTTCATGCGAATGCGAAGCGAAGTTGTAATCACAAGTAAAAATTTGCAAGGAAAAATCGCTAAAGTTACCTTGGGCAGTTGCTGCGAAACATTCCCTGCGAGTAGAGAAAAACCGGGCTTTAGTTAGACTCGTAATCATTGTTAAAAATACCTCAACCCAATTAGTATTAAAACCCAATTTCAAAATATGAAGCAAAGAGAGGACAAGTTATTTTATAGAGTTTCGGAACACTGGCCCTTCATTGTTGACTCTTCAATCAAGTTTGTTTAATAATATTGCGGAAAATCTACTCAGTTTTAGTTCAAAACATTTGTTGTCACTGACACTCTGTCTGTACAGCTCTTTGAGGGTTTGACGATTGTCACCAAAGTCCTCATCGTTTACACCAACAAGCCTTGTTTACTTCCCCAATCCCAACAAAAATAACGTGTATTAAATCATACCCTTAACACCAACTCATTTGGGAGTATTATACTAGGTCGTGACCTTTGACCCCTAGCCACCTGACGATTTTAAGACTGGTACTTAAATGACAAAGTAGACAGGTGTATTTGTCAAGTTTTGTCCTTGTGGACCAATCAACTTGGAGAAGTAAATGGTTTTAAAAAACCAACAGGTGCCAGTTGTAGACAGCTGTGGTACGTCGATAGGGCAATGGCACTCGACAAGTTTAAATATGCACATTAATTTGAATAATTAATGACGTGGTTAATAGGGTTTGGTTCAGCTATAGTTTATGCATGGAAGTTATGTGAGAGAATGTTGCATTATGACGAACCGTTGTTTGCAGTAAATGTCAAAATGAAACTGTGCATGGTGGAAATACAATCTAGTGAGGTTTTTGAGGAGACACTATGTGCATACTGTAGACACTATTCTCATCACTGGTTCTTTTCAGAACCACCACAACTTCTAAAAGAGTTCATGTACATGGTGTATCTGCAAACCTCACTTAAGCTTCAAACCTCCTCATTGAGCCGAAATCGAATCGTTCATGGGGTAACCGATCTCTTTCCCATGCTGCACCTCGTCTATGGAATAAACTGTCATCACATCGTCAAATCATCGAATTTCTTTGAACGAGTTTAAGAAAAACCGGGGAAAAATTGCATTAAGTTGTTTACTGGGTGTTCTGCTGTATCATTGTATTTAATTATTCAGTAATCTTGTAGTTGTTTTGTACTAGCGCCATGAGCACTTTTGTGGATTTGTGCGCTTATAAATTGTCATTGATTGTAAAAATTATTTCATAATATTTCATAATAACAAAAAGAGGGAATACAAATTATATTACATTTGGAAATAGGCCTAAAAGAGCACACGTGTTTCTTGCGTGTTGTTGTCGAAACAGCGTTTTCGCAGCGTGGAAATGCAAGACCTCTCCGTCAGTTTTTCCTTTCATAAATTACAAATGGTTGTGCACGACCTGCAAAATATTTGCCTTTTTCCTCATACAGAATCTGAACATTATCTCCAATATTTGTATTAATTTGGTTTCCTCATGGAATTATTTGTTTCAAAAATAGAAACAACAATTTTTTGGCGTTGTGATGCACTTACTAAAACAATTTGAACAGTATTGTGTATGTTTATGATGTGGGTTGTAATTAGTACTGCTAAGTAATGGGCACCATAATCAAACGGTTGTGGTTTGCTATTAAAAGACATTATTTCCGTAAACTGGTATAGTCTAAAAGGAAACTTGCATTGAATGACCCTGAACCAATCTATTGAACTAGGTCTTCGCGAACTATTCAGATAATCGACTGACGTTGGTTTTGTTATTGTTTCGCATTGAAACAAAGCCAAATTACCTCACGTGATCGTACCGACCTTGCTTTTTTTTTCAATTATTCGTTTCATAATGCCAAATCCTAAAAAGTTTATTTCAAGTTCATGAAGAACCTGTTGACGGTCAAAGAAAGTCTTCTAAGGCCGTGTGCGGCTATGACGGGTTTTGTCGCGTTTCTTATGCCAGTATGCATCAGTAGTGCCATTAAAGGAAGTCAAGAAGGAACACCCAGGAGATCCTATCAGCGTCTCTTTAGTCGGTATGGCGTGTGACGAAACACATTTTCATACTTAGTTTTGTGGAAATTTAGCACATCTTTATTTGGTTCAACAGGCATGCGGACAAATAATCAAAATGTAAAGAAATGTAAAAATGGTGTCATCTTGCTGACTCATGAATTGCATGTAATTTTGATCATAATACACATTTCTTTCTATCAATGAATTGATTTATTGTATTGATTTGTCATGCACAAAGTTCCCTTATTGAAATGAGTCCATATATTAAATAAAACTAGTTTATGATTCGAAAACTGGTTGATTTACAGGACCATTCACTTCCATGACACAACAGCACGCCCTCAAACATCAAGATCACCTTTTTCACACCATTCAAACCCAAAAATGGTTATTTGGGAGGGACAAATGGTACATCTGGGATATATAACTATTAAACTAGGTGACAGATTTATTGTTTTATCGATGATTTAATATGACAGATCATTTTCAAGTGGACGAACCTTGAGGGAGTTGAAATTGGCTCCATGTTTCCGCAATTGCTGTCTCTCTATTTGGTGGAAGTTAAAAACAGATACGGGTAAAAAAACAGGTCGTGTCGAAGGATAAAATATCTCGCAAATCGTTAAAGTAACTCCCAAGTGTCAAACTTATTTTGTAGCAGGAAGTGAAGTGAACTGGATCTTGGGGTGCCTGCATTTGATTGTATTGTGGATCTGTGTGAAGACGTACTATTAGTGAATTGGGTTCGAACCCGACTATGACACAGGCATGTCACACTGCGTTTGTAGTGGATTCTTCCCTGCCTTTCACCTTTGCTTTCTCCAGCTTCAATCTCGCCGGAGCCTTGCATGGGGTTTCCCCATTTGAGGTTTTCCTCCCACGTCTAACACTAAACATGTCTTCGTAGTCTCCTACCCATCCTGTTGCTGGTGCTTGCTTTTGAATTTGTAATAAAATAGATAAATTAGTTTCATTTTCATTCATCATTTTCTTTATACCATGCAGGTCTGGAGGCCACGGAGCCCATGGCCTCCTTTGCCCGGGTCTTGGCCTTGGTGCCCCTAGACTTTATGATTTTCCAATGGAAGTGCCCTTTGTAAAACTGAAATTGCCTTACCCTCTCACAGATGAAATTCCAGGCCTGTTTATGTATAAATGAAGTACTAATCTACAAATGTTCAGAGTCACTTTAAGGAGCAATTATTTCATTTATCAGACAAGAAAATACAAATGAACGATGAAGTATACACTGTAATTTAGTTTATAGATTGATGTATTTTCTGTTTGTTCAGCAGCCAGTCAAAAGATTCAATGTATAAAGCGAGCCGAAACTCATTCTAATATCTGTGGCTATTTTAGTATTTATACGTAACCATTATTATTACCCTATAAGACGTAATAAACGAAGTAAGTACAATACTTTTCAACTAATGAGAATATTTCTCTGATATTATGAGTGAATTTTTCTGATTAAGGAATCAAGTTCAACCCCAAAAGAGCCAACCTGATTTCCTTGTATTTACATCTGGAAGAAAGTGCACATCTTCCCATCTGTCTTGGGCAGTACAACATATGGTATTCCCTTCACTCTTGGTCCCCGGAAGTCAAGACTTACCGGCATTATTTTCACAGACGAAGAACAAAGAGCAATATCATAATACTTCTATCATTATCGGATATTAATAGTTCAGATGTGGAGGATTGGATTTTTCCAGATGATGAAGGCGAGGCTGCCAAAGTCATTGATGATCGGATGTTATACAGCTTACTCAGATATGTCTTAAAGGATGCGTTTTCAAACTCCAGAAACCAATCTTGGTTTGCGAAGTTTGGATTGTATGTAGGCCTAGTGACCGGTCCAAAATGACTCAAGGAACCTTATTTATTTTACAGGTGTGAGGAATTATTGAAATGGGTCACCATGATGCTTTCTATATTTTGAAGCTAAAGGCGGGTTTGCTTATGTTTTTTATGCAATTAACGAATGTAATTGTTTTAACGCTGTGACCAAGGGAGAGGGGATAAAATTAACTTTCTTCGATCAACTCTCTAAATGTAAAAGAGTGGAAAACCACTGGTTTTGTCCGCCGTACCACTCTTGCAAAGAGCCATATGGTGGAAGTGAGTGGATATGAGTGAAAGACGGGTATTTTCAACTTGAATCAGAGTGAAGTCTGCTTCAATTTCACCCAAAAAGGGTGATGCACAGTGAGTTTCACTCTCAAAAGAGCCAAATCGGGCGAGACAGTGGAAGTGTCACTCTTTAACATAAGAGCGAAAATCTCAGTCACGTCTCCCGTGTACCACAGCATTAATGACTGCTGATTTTCATTGTACAAAAGAGAACTGACTATCCTCCAGCCTTTATAGTCATGCCTATTTCTTATTTTAAAAAATTAAAATATACAGGATAATACAAACTTATCAAAATCCTGCATGTGGAGCGTGCATTGATTTGTAAAAACAAAATATCCGCTGAAAAGCCCGACCTTTTTTATCGCGCAGTCATCTTATCCCGAGGTAAAACCCCAACAATGTTTTGCAACGGAAGGGTTTGACACATGGTTGTTTTTGGTACGTGGCATCTCTTCCACTTGGTTACCCAGGAAAGACCAATAATACAGGACGTGGTATTGGTAGGAAAGCCACGAAGACTGCCAACCACAGAAAAAGTACAATGTGGTATGATGGTGTAGTCTCTGATTCTATACGTTTTTATCAAAATTTGTTTCATGGCTCTGGAACTTTGGTTTCATTTCGACTTCATTTCGACTTGATAAACCAGATAAAACTGTTAACATCCCCAAGATGGATACACCTCTCACTGCAACCATTTAAACAATCCCACACTTTGAGACAAAACCACAACTTCAACGTGGGTCGTGGAAAATGAAACATGGAATCGGTAAATATAGGACATTGGTCGGAGACTACAAGTCCAAAATTGGTATCCAGCTATGCGGATGCGTTATCAAACCATTTCCCATAAGGCGCCTGTATGACTGAATTCCAGTTTGGGAAATTACTCTGGGTCTTGCCAAGTCAGATTTAAAAAAAAACCAGTTTATACGTGAACAATTGTTGTTTTTAGAGTGAATCCATGCTAAAAGTGTTCAACCTGCTAAACAGAAGTTTAACCCAGATGGTCATCACAGGAATATATAAAAAATGACCGGCGCCATCGTGTTTCCATTTTAACAGATGTTGAAATCAATACAACCAACCCGAGGCTAGAAGGCAAAGTCTGTCACATTGTTTAATATGACATTGATATTCATCATTATATCAAAATAGCCAATGATCAACTTTTTGTCAGATTTCAAATCAAGTCTGAAATTAAGGAACAACAAACAATACAATATTTTGGTGTGGCCATAATACTTCCTATGGACAGTCTTTTTTCAGGTTCCTGGACAGTCTATTCTCAGGTCCCTGGATAGTCATGATATGAAATTGATAAACAGTCCACACTTAACTGTGTCTATAATTCTACGAGTGTAAAAAAAAAAGTGCCATCTCGGTTTGTTACTTTACAGACTTCTCAATTTTCACTTCATTTCTTCGAAATTGGGAATAAATTATGAACAGGTGGTCCGCGTTTAAAATATTTCATAGTCACCTGAGCTTGACTTATAGATCAAAGGGCCATGCCGACCATATGTCTCATCACAGGATAGTCATATTGCATTAATCGTGAGACCAATTGTGTTCCCCCTTTTTCGATGAGCAGTTCTGTGCACCGAAGAGAGGATTTCAACAATGTGATGTGCAAGTGGTAATGTGTGTGGTGTGTTGTGTTGTGTTGTGTTGTGTTGTCATTTAGCCTTTGAGAAAGACTCTGGTACATGGTCTGAACGTGAAGCCATTAACAATGTTTTGCTTTTTTACAAACTGTTTAAACGAAATAAAGAATTCATTTGGTCTTCCAATTTGTGTTTTTCTCAATAAAGGTTCAGTTGTAATGTTCTAAGGCCATTTTAATTTATTTTGGGGGTGGTTTATCTTATATGTTTTTTGTTGTTGTATTGTTAATTTTTAATAGTATAATGTTCTATTTTTGGAGCTTTCATCAATTTTTAAGACATGTACATTTTCCATGTTCATATTTTTTAAATGGACAATAAATTAATTGAATTGAAATTGATTTAAATAGACAAATCCTCCCCATGAACGAGTGATACTATTAGATGACACTGATCCAGAATTTTCCTTTAATAACTATCTTTAGGCACTAATTAATGTCTGGCTAGCTAATTTTTCTAATAAAATTGGTCAAGTACACTTCATGATAATTATAATATACTCGGCCGCTTTAATTATAAGCGAAGTAATGAAGTATCTGACTTTTAATGCAAATCATCTTTTAGTCATCGTTCATTAACACGACATATTATTTAATTGTGATTGATTGTTAACTGCTTTATCCCCAGTTATAGCCTGCTATTATAACATTTCATTGCAAGTCATTCAAGCAAGATATAATTAATGACAAAGGCATTCATCTTACTCCGTTTAGGGATCTATATGGCACGCAATTTACACCACACTTGACCGGATTCCCCAAAGTTCGGCTAACTTCAAGAGTCTTGGAAGACCACAAACTAACCAGTGCGAGAAAAAGTTCAACGACAACGGCAATTAAACCATAGTGTTGAGTGACGGGAACGACCCGGGTGAACGGTGAGCTCCGCTCGGCGCGCTCGGGTGTGGACAACCACCCAACTAGCTCGCAGCCATTGGACATTCCTCGAGTTTCCCAACAATGCGTGTCGAATTTTATGGCCAGAATTTGCTATAATATTACAGTGTCCGTGGTAGCTTTGTGTCCACTTGTAAAGCAGGCCAATTGTTTCACCATTTTAATTTTTCAACTTCCTCAGTGGAGCTTTTTAAACTCAGTGGATAACTTATGTTTTTCTTTTCCTAGAGAGAGAGTGTCATTTCTGATTTGGAATAATGTATTGATTAGATTGTTTTATCGTGTGGGTTTTTGGGAGTGACTTAAAATATGGTGTAATAGTTAGGAATTATGGCGTGTCTACCAGAGACCAACCTAAATTACAAACAAAGATTGTACTACCGGATCGAAACATACAAACTCGACCTTCCTTGAACCCAGGTCAGTGTTGAGAAAACTCAGGGTTGTTTACATTGTGACCTGGACTACTTCGTTAACTTTCAAACACATTGAAAGCAAGAAAAAAAAGAAAACAAAGGAAATAATATGACTCTCTGACTAAAAGTAAAGCGTGTGTCTCATTTAAAAAAAAATCCCCTGATCAGCAAAGTAATCTAATTGCTATCAAAACACGGTTTCCTTTGACGACACCGTCGTTCATTTTTAAATAAACAAACTGATGATAATGTTGCTTGAAAAGTCGTCTAGATCTAAATTAATGTTCACCAAACGTATTATAATTCGATGAGCTGGTGCCCCGTTTGTCACAACGTATTGGAACAGATTCTAATGCACCAGCGAAAAAGATAATTTACTGCAAGTACTTTGTCAAAGAGGGCGCTGTGCAAATTTGTGGTTTATTTATTTCTGAAAAAGAAAAATGGCGACTTGGCAACACGAAGCTTTCAATTTGACGTAAAGCAATTGAAGCGTTTTATGCTTACTGGTGAGTTCCTGAGCGTTTTATTCCCATAAACTTACATTAGTTTGAAGGAAATATTTGTAAAATGTTTTGAAAAGTTGATCTGGGATTGGTGAAACATTGAATTGAATTGAGGAGCATTTTTCCAAACGACTGTTCAACCATCCATGTCAACGGAGCAGTACGCTGCTGGTGTACGCACGTCCCAACCTGTTGACACGTCTAGAGTAGAAGTAGAACAGCCCCCTACATCATCATGATCATGTAGGATGGAATAGGGCCTACCCTAATATTAAGTAGAATTGCCCCATATTAAGCACAAATAGTAACCGCATAAATTTAAAACTGAACTGCGCATTTTTGAAAATGCACGCATTCGCCTTTAGGAGTTTTGTACTTGAGCAGGCAAGGCTTTTACCTACACGAGTTTCCACTTCGTGTTAAAACACACACATTGAGGGCACCCTGTGCAAAAGTTGTTGAAATAGTTAGTTTTTTATTGATCATCACTTTCCTGTCCTTATTTCGACGCCAGACAGTTTGTTAAGTTTTTGAGGTGAAAATAAATGATTTCGATGTCATTTCTTTTTCATGAGACTAGTATGAGACATGACTTCACATCATGTGTTTGTGTGTGTACACTATTGCCATCGGAGCATGATGTTGTGCCTGCTCTTTTGTTGCCGTCTTATAACGTCTTGACTACGTAAATTAGTATTTATTTACCGGTGACTTTCGCTATTGGTTAAACAATAACATGTTTAAAGGTACCAAACATGCTGAACTGCCGAACAAAATGAACAGAACTTTGGAGATTGAGAAATACATGCATTTTTGTGTTCCAACAAAAAAGGAAAAGAACAGTTGAACAGTAAAACAAAATAAAAGAGGTGTTCAGTTAATCAATTTGGTTTCTAATTTATACAAGTTGAGAATCTCAGGCTGTGCTCCGTGGTCATATATGGGTTGATGTGGCTGGCTGCCGAAGGCACCTTTGAATGCCTGCAGCTTGAACACTTGTAGCTGCATGCTTCGCAATTCAGCTTCTCAGCTACCAGTAAGGTTGATTAGCCTCCAAATTATTATAAGTAAGTTATTTAAAATCAAATGGTTTATATTTCTATCTGCAGCTTGGATGGAAACATTAATGCAACTTTTGTTGCACAAATAACAGACTGGCTCATGATGTAACTACTACAGCTCTACTGCATAGAGTAACAGAAAATAAACCTAGCCCCAGCAATGTCTTCCGGGGAGGATTTTCTCTCCCCTTCAACACCTTCCCAAAATGGTCAGACCTCTAACGGTGGTCCACAGACACCCCGCAACACCAAAGCCTCGTCAACGATTGACGCACAAAGCCTTGCAGAGATCCAGCAATACGCATCACTATGGGCCGCTGATACTAGAGGGCGGTTGGATAAGGGGTTACGGGGAGAGGTCGGGGCCGAGATAACGGAGGAGGATGTTTTTGAATTAATGAGAATGATGAGAGAGGTCTTCATCGCAACACTACAGAACCAGAGGTAATGTAAAACAATTTCTTGATGTGATAATGACTAACTTGCTTTTTGATTCAGTCACAAATAAATATTCATAAAGCAGTCAGAAGATGCAAGGGATCATCTCATCCCTTGCATCTTCTGACTGCTTTCTGCCTCTCTCTTTTCACTTCTCTCCACTTGACTGCTTCTGTTTCTCCAGTATACTTGTATGTGTGTGTTGTGTTGTCATTTAGCCGTTGAGAAAGACTCTGCTAGGGTCGAAACGTGAGGCCATTAACAAATTTTGTGCATTTATACTACAGGTCGTTGTGGTTGGTAAGCAGTTTGCAACAGCTAATTTTATTTTTTCATGAATAAATATTCTGATGTGCTTAACCAAACTCGTATCATTTTGATTTTATCTGATGCAGTCTTGCTCATTGGCAATTTCTTCAAGACATCTTAGATCTCAGTGTGCCTTATACTCATCTGATTGAGGATAGACAAGAGGTACGTGAGAAACTTTCTTCAGTTTAGCAAACTTCATCTTGAATTTGGATCCAGCTGTATAGTAGAAATTCTATACAAAAAGATTGTGTAGAGTACTTAACTGCTCTGCAGTGTTCCAGCTCAATCGAGTATTGGTTTTAACTTCAGACATCTTTGAGGAGTTTTATGGAAGAGTCTTATTCCAGTTTTTTTTTTTTCATCATAGATTGTCCACTATGTTGATCGAATCTACTACCATGCTCAACGGCAAGCAAAGTATCTCTCCAATCTTGACATTATGGAGAGTCTGTCCAGAGTCTTCCCTGAGGTAATAATTCTCTGTTCTTACGTCTTCCTGACCATGTCTTTATCTTTCTCCTTATCCATTGGTCCATCAAATTCCTCTATTGTAAATCTCCAGCTTGAATTTCTTAACAACCCTTTCCTCAGATAAACCATTTAATTTTCCCAAAACAAGATGCCGAAGTTAATTTTTTAGGTTTTGAGGCATTGCATGGTGAGGTATCAAGGTATATTTAGTTTGCGGTAACACCAGAGCAGGCTTGTCGAAACGTTGAGACCAATTAATAAACTCACTCCATGGCAGTGAAGTTGACCAAGAAGTCCCCTCGATCCACTAAGCGGAAGTAGTACCGTAATTTTCGGCCCAAAAGCCGCTCGGCCCATTAGCCGCTGCGCCCAAGAATTCACAAAGCAAGATTCAGTTGTCGGCACATAAGCCGCTATACCCCATAAGCCGCAGTATTTTTTCAGAAAAAGACAGAAAATAAAGGCCATTGAGCACGTTTAATTTCAGGTAAACAAAAGCGTGACCGCATTTACTGTAGTCAACACAGAAACAGTGGCCAAATCCAGATCTGTATTTTCCATTAAATACTTTTGAGCTTATCTGTATGTCATTTACAAGCAATTTACAAGCCCAGCCAGCGTGCGTACCTTATACATTGCGGTCTTCCGATCGTGCACGTTGCAGCGACCATCATAAGCAAGAATTTACAGCAGCATAACGTTTCCAGAAGTTTCCTCCGCTACCGGCAGAGGGCGCGCTACATTTTTATAGTGCCCTCCAGTGGCAGCTTACGGCAAAGACTGCGGCAAAGACCGGTAAAGTCCGTCAATGAATGCAAGACGGTCGATAACATCCGACATTTCGCAACTTCCTGTTTACATGCATGTAGTGTATTGACGCACTGGTTTACAATTGCATAATCAGCAATGCACAGGTCGGCGTGCAGATACAAATTTTTCTGATTGAACGCCGATGTGTTTTCAGCAGCGCCAGCTCGGTCGGCTTAACGTGTTTTGATTGGAATTGGATATAAACATTTGTCATAGCTGAACTAAAGGCTTTTATGTTTTCTGGTTAGTTTTTTTTGTCACATTGCCATTTTCATTGTCGTCTTGAATTGTTTTGTGCGAGTGCAGTAATTTTCGGCTTACATTACTGACACGTTGACCCATAAGCCGCCCGGCCCATAAGCCGCGTGAAACTTTTTGCAGGCGAAAAACAACCAGCAAGCCGCGGCCTATAGGCCGAAAATTATGGTAGTAGTAGTCCCATTCGATTTCCTTCCTCCCAATGTAGTACTTAATAAGCAGGACAGTTCTTTTCAGAACTAAGTTGTCCCATGAATTCCGAAATCTACGCCGCGGTAGTAGAATAATAACTGGACAAGTTCTCACAAGAACAATCTACTGTTTATAGCAAAGTAGATATAATCACATGGTGTTACCGCAAACCAAAAATACATTGAAGTTCATTTTGTTCTCCTTTTTAAACTAGTGGCAAATTGCTGTGCATAAGATCTGTAAACAAAGGTGAGCAACTCGGATCAACAGAAAAATAGCCAAATCCCAAGCCAACTAAATTGTTATACTCCTTTTCTCTTCCACAATCCAGTATGTTCAACTCCTCACCACATCAGGTGGAGACAACAGGAATTTCCGCACCCCTACCCCACCCGCAGTGGCCCTCCCAAGCTCTGATGATAACCCACATGACCCTATGTTGCTACCCAACGGCAGGCATCCATACACCTTAGAGAGACCTGTAAGTATACCAGACTCTTCTGTAGCATCTTGTCTGATCGAGTTACTCATTTCCCCCACAAGATGATTTTCTTTCCATTATCGGGGGGCATGGGTGGCGTGTGCGTAATGAGCTCGCCTCTCACCAATGTGTCCCTGGTTCGAGTCCTGGCTGGGGCCATTTGTGAGTAGAGTTGTGCGTTGGTTCTCTCCTGTGCAATGAGGGTTTTTCTACATGCCATCCGGTTTTCCTCCCTCCGGAAAACCCAAACACTTCCGATGTCATATATGGGTTGATGTGTCTGGCTGCCAAAGGCGCCCTTGAATGCCTGCAACTGAACATGTTGTAGCCGCGTCCTTCGCAATTCAGCTTCTCAGGTGCCAGTAAGGATGATTAGCCCCCCAATTATTATTATTATTATTATTATCACTATTATTATTTGTTTCTCTTCCAGGGAGAGGAGGCTCGCTTCAAGCCGAAGGTTTTATGCTTCAATGATTTAAGGGAAGCATTACCAGCCGTGGTGATGGAGACAACCAAACGAGAAGCTGTGTGGAGTGAGGGATTAGGATTAACTGCTGCTGCGCTTAATCTTGATCTACAAGACAAGGTAACGGTGATATTGAGAGTCCAGGATCTTCAACCAGTTGGCGCCAGCTGACGTGTATCAAAAAACAAACAAAATTTCGCGACAGCAAACGGGCAACGTTAAAACACGCCATTGTGTAAAATTGGAATACCCGAAGAAAAGTTGTCTGAACATTCCACTGCTGAGCGTGCACAGAGCACACACACATTGTCTAATGCTTTGTTTCACCCACACAAAGACAAAACATGGTCTTGAATATTTCACAGATTTTTGGCTATTGTGGAGTGGTTTTTGTGTAAACCCTTCCAGACCTTTCTCCTTTTGTTCCAAGAAGAGGATTACAAGACATCAAGTGGCTGCCACCATTGTTTATTCAGCCATGGTTCCGGGTTTAATACCAATCCTATGACATAGCTCTTGGCCAGTGTTTTGCATGAATTTTGACATTTTCCCCGTAGGGAAAACAAAAAATCACAGTGCAATAAAGATAATCTTTGTTCTCTTGGCTTTGTCAAGTCAAGGTTTCTTTGTGCCAGAGGTACATTCAAAGAAAAATGATTCCTGCATTTCCGAAAAAATAATCCCATCAGTATGCCATGTGTCTGCATGGGAAAAGATGGAAAAATCCTGGTGGCAACTGCTTAAAATACAACTAATTTTTCTTACAGATTCAAGTATTTTCCCCACCAAAGGAGAATTATTTGACTAAACTGAAGCTTTTCTTTTGTCTAGGGTTGAACTTGTTCAGTATCCAATATAATTACCACGAGTCTTCTTTTTTCTTCTTTTGGCAGGCCTCCTCTGAGTCAATGCTAGACCAGTCTTCCATGTCTCAAGAAACCGCCCCCTCATGGACAGTAGACTCCGCCCTCTTTAAAGAAGACTATGCTGTTAGTGAAGAGGAAGAACCGGTTAGTAAAATAAAAAAAAACTTCCAGTGAAACAGTTCTACTAAATTCCTATAAAAAAGAATTGCATTTGATTACATCTGATATAATTTCCCATTTTGTCATCAGCTTCCACCACCCCTACCCATGACAGGCAAGGAAGCGGTGGAATTATTTGGTAAGGGACGTCACCTTGGAAAAGCTAAGTTTGTGTATCTGAACAAGGCACCTAATCGTCACTTCCGCCCGTATGACCTGATTGCTGTACCCAAACACAAGGTAGGTTACCCAGTCGATCAATTCATACAATCTGGGTACGTTCGGACACAGTACCAAAGTTAGGCCAGAACCGCTCTGACTTTTACGGGCAGCAGGGAAGCTGTTGTAAAAAATAAAAGCTTGCGTTCAGACAGTCTAAAGTTGAACCAGATACATTTTGTCTTCAGTTTTAAGAGGTCAACACAGCATCATGACCCAATATACAATATACATCCGGAATATTTACAGGTCAACAGCACAGGTCTCTAGTCAGTATAACAATAGAGATCAATGGTCAACAGTCACCGGGGAAGACTTAAAACCAGATGTCATTCTGTCCACACGCCCTGTTAAAAGATAAATCTGAAGTGGTTTAGGCTTTAGACTGTCCTGCTGGACGGTCTAAGTTTGGGGGCTTAGACCTGTTCCGGTCTGACTTGTTTTCCGTTCAGACGCAAAAGAGTTCAACCAGAACCGGTCTAAGTTGAGTTAGACCAACTTTAGTACGGTGTATGAATGACCTCTCTATTATATCTGTGCTTTTGACTGACACTGACTGTCATGCTTTTTGTTTCTACACCCAGGCGGACCCCAATGAGCACTGGATCGTTTCGTGCTTTGGCATCATGCACAAGGTCAAAGGTCAAACATCGGATAGTATGCCACTGTATGATTGGCATCGAGAAGCAGTGATATGGAGCACACTGACTAAGATGCCATTCTTTAAAGATTTCCTCATCAGGAAGACCTTTAAGAGGTAAACACTCCCCCACCCTCTCCTCCCATCACTATAAAAGTGCCACTACGCAAGCCTAGTTCTCATGATTAAGGTTAAAATCAGATTAAAACTCCAAATTTTATTTTGATCTAATTCTGCATTAGGTTGATTTATTATTCAAAAGACCAAGGTTTAATAGCTAGTGGAGTATTACGTAATTAACAAATTTAAATAACTAATAAACTTAGAGTGGTGTGTTACTTCTGACCGTAACACCTACTTTTTATTTCAAATCAAACAAATCCTTTTTTTCTTTCTCAGGTGGCTTGCAAACAAGAAGCTACAGGAGTTCTGTGGCATTCGTCATCATATAAAGAAAAACCTGCTGCAAGCTGTACCTCTGTTTGGAGCTGGACTGCTTCAAGTCTCCAAGCTTCTTCAGGAACTATCGACAGTCAGATTTCTCCCTTTAGATCAAGAGTAAGATTTGAAGTTTATTTCTTCTTTTTCTCTCAGAACGGAGCCAGGGGGGGGGGGGGCAAGGGGGGCTAAATGCCCCCCCCCCCCCCAGTTATTTTTTTGGCCCCCCCAATTTGCACCCCCCCAGTTCCCGCCTCAATTGTTTGCCTATGCCCGAAATTGAGCTTAACTGCTTTTCAGCAGTACAAAATTACATTGAAATATTTTTGTTTGCCCCCCCCCCTAAAGTTAAGCTTGCCCCCCTCTTGCCCCCCCCCCCAGATTAGCAAATCTGGTGCAGCCGCTGTTTGCAGGCTTTATACTTCACGGAGGAAACTGCCTTCGTTACCTTCATTGCCTTGGTGCCTTTGAAATTTTCCAATAGAAATTTACAATTTCCTCATAGAGGTGCCCTTTATCAAGAAGAAAATGCCTTGGTGCCCTTGCCCTTTCAAGAACCAAGCAATCAGACCTGAGTTTAGCTTCATTTATTACATATTTACAACCACAATTTACAACCAAAATTATCCATCAAGTTTATTCAAATCATGAAATAGAAATTTCTACATACAAAGTTAGCAATGTCTTTGAAATTAAAATATCAGGCAAGAAGACCCCACAAAAACCGGATAATGGCCTGGAAATTCAAATGAAGAAACTTGAAAAGTTGAAAACGATACTGTACTGAATCACTGTTCGTAGTGAACAGTCGGCAAAAAAACTCTTTCGTTAGGCATTTTTTCTCCATTGTGATAATTTGTTTTCAGATTTCTGTTATACCCCGATAGAATATCAGGGTCCCCCTTTGATCCATCCCAGTTTGTTGATTCCTTCCAATTTTCTTGGTGAGCATGTCATTTTTTTTTATTGTAGTCATTGTTTCACCCTGGCTGAGTTTGAACACACTGCTAAGATGAAACAACGGGCTGGTGAAGGAATCTTAGAGAAATTCTTCAGGTGAGTTTAGAACTACGTGGAAACCCAGACTCATTGGCGAGAGATGTCCTAATCAGAGTTGGAAATACTACAATCCTCTGAAACTGTAAATCCTCAACTGAAGTTACTACAGGTTACTGTCATTCCCAAACTGTGGCGTAACTTTCTTAATTAATTTCCGTTTGAATAGTCCAAACTATTTCGTTTTCATTTCATTTCATTTGTTAATTCTGGTTGTGAAGCCAAGGATTCTCAGGAAAGCAAACTTAATCACTATACTAGCCAAGATTCCCATGGAGTGAAGACAAGGAAGAAAGTTTGACTTTCAGATGTTTGAGGAGAACCCTGAGATTTATTCCAGGGAAAACCCACGCATCAGGTAGGGGAAGCAAACTTAATCACTATACTAGCCAAGATTCCCATGGAGTGAAGACAAGGAAGAAAGTTTGACTTTCAGATGTTTGAGGAGAACCCTGAGATTTATTCCAGGGAAAACCCACGCATCAGGTAGGGGCTGAAAACCCAATCCGGACAGTGCCCCCAACGGGATGCAAACTGGGGTACTGGAGGGGGAGGCAGAGGAAAGATACCACTGCACTAACCCGACCACCCAAGCTATGAAGGAATAAAGCAGTGTTTTTGTTCAGAAAGGACGATAGCTGATTCAGATGATTTATTTTGTAGTTACTGTAAGCTGATAATGGAGAGAACTTGTGAGGATTCCTTCAGCAAACTGCAGTTCTGTGAAGCTCAGGCCAAGAAAGATAAAGCTCTCTTGTAAGTAGTTCTTTTAGAAACATTTCCGTATTCAAACTTTTAATGAGATAAGAAATTTGATTACACTTGAAGGGACAGATCTGATGCATAATGCTGGATTGATTTCCTTGAACTGAATGTTTGACATGAAAAGTTGAAGGATGTTTTTTTTTGTTTTTTCCCAGCTCTAAGGAATCTCTGTTCATTCAGCGGCAGAAGAAAGAACAACGAGAGAAGAACTTGAAGAAGGCTCAAGAAGAGACAAGGTATGGATGACTCAAGATTATTATTAATCTTGATTTTCTTATCTGAGGTCCGTCATTGATGACTCTCCAGTTAATATTTAATCATAAAGTATGTTGAGGCCGATCAATTGAGAGGTTTCTCAAGGCTACGGATACGGATCCAGATACGGAACTGATAACCGTTACGCGTCAGATTTTGTTTCGCAAAGTAGAGTTATGTGTCACTTGGGGGCTCTAGCGTTCAACATGGCAATACCTGGGGAGTGAATGGAAGTACTATGCATTGCATTGCGTGTCATGGCCGAGTGGTCTAGTGCACCGGACTCAAATTCTGGTAGTTAAGTCATCGGGGTGTGGGTTCGAATCTCGGTCATGACACTTGTGTCCTTGAGCAAGATGCTTTACTATAACTGCTTCTCTTTACCCAGGGGTATAAATGGGTACCTGTGAGGGTAGAGGTTGATATTGTGTTTGAATAAGTCTTCAGAGCACCACGGCAGCTCAGTGCTGTATACTCCCCAGGAAGCTGAGAAAGATTACACGAATGTTATTGGCCCAGTGACCAGGGCACTAATGTAAAGCACATTGAGACGTTATTGTGAAATGCGCTATATAAGAACTAGTTAGTTATTTGCATTCGAAAATACAACAGTTGTTTTACTTTTGTCCTTTCCCCAAATATATTTCATGGGTAATACCATTGAAGGAATACAGTGAGAAATGTTGTTAATCCAGAACAAATAAACGACTGAAGTTCTGCAAAACAGTATTCATTTTTCTTAGACGTGTATGAATGCCCGTATCCGTTGTTAACGTACATGCAAAGCGTAGACGCCACAGTTACACGTCACGTGAACACACAGTGTCGATGTATACATCTCCATGTATGTATCCTTAGACTTGCAAAATCTCTCTATTGTCGTAACGAGTAAGTTTAGTGGCCAATAATGATTTGATATTTCTCTCTGATAGATGTTTGGGTAACTTTGTGCAGCTAGTAGATAAGATTCTTCTATGTCATCTCCTGGCTCTAGCAAGAACCAACATCTGTCAGTTTGTTAACAGTACGATGGCAGCTGGATCGAATGCAAAGAGAGAAGCTTTGTTTGCTGCTAAGCTGGTCTTCAATGATAACAGTAAGATATCCTTCATTGTTTCCAGGCCTGTATGTTTCGTTCTTGAAAGGGCAAGGGCACCAAGACGTTTTCTCCTTGGTAAAGGGCACTTCTATGAAGAAATTGTAAATTTCTATTGAAATATTTCAAGGGCACCAAGGCAATGACCAGGGGCAACGTTTCTCCTGTAAAGTATCAGGCGTGTGTTTGTAATCTAGCATGAACTCGCATTTTCCTGCTAACTGGAAATACTGTTTTAGATAGGGTTCAGTTTTATAAACTGCTTACAGCAAAACTCTGTTCTTACAGCCTGTACAATTATGGGCTTCAGTAGTCTGTGGTGACCAGAGCCATGAGAAATGTTCAGAATGTTTAGCAATTCCTTGGCAGTTTATGTTAACATCTACAGAGCTTCATCCCAACAGCCAACTTTTCTTTATTATTATTTTTTAACCACTTCTTCACAATTGAACATCTTTTCATTTCACTCCTTGAACACGACACGGAAATTCACAAGGTTTTCTACTGAACCCAGATATCCTTAGGTACCTTTCGTTGTGATTGTTTTTATTTTATTTCTGGTTTATTTATTTATTCATTCAAAATTAAATTGAAACAAGTGGCCCAAAGGCTAAAAGAGTTTCAATGTACAAGGTGTTAAAAACATTACAATAAAATTCACACAAAGTTTATAAAAACAGTTAAAAAAAAGGAAGATGTTATTATTTTCATGTGTTAAAAATTTAGTTTGCAGAGAATGAAATTACCTTTCGGATGATTAGCACTATTGTTTTGTTTGGTCGACCAAATTGAAGCTTTGAGGTTGGAAACATAAGACAGATCAACTAAAAATTAGGAAACAGTGTTTGTGTATAAAGTAAATGTTTGTTACGTGGAAAGTCGTGCACAGTTTGCTCAACTGTACTGTTGTCTCGAAGAAACAAAATAGAGTAAAAAATAATCACAGCATACTTTGCAAATAAAAATTAACGCCTCTTTTATCTACAGATAACTTCTTAACCTAAAACTGTCCGCAAAATCCTTTCAAATCATGGTATTCCGTGTGTAAAAACACCCATAAGCTTACCGTTAAAACAAGCACGGTCGCCATTATTGTGTACATTGCGCGTGAAATACATTGCACATAAAATGCAATGTGTACACACCTCACGGAAACAACTACTCATTGTGTCACATGGGATACGTGCGTTGATGATTGGACTTCCGACCTTTGAACCTTTGGAGGTAGACAACACCATTTTCTCTCATTTGGACAATGTGCTATTTTTAGACCATTGTCATTTTGAGATCTCGCCCTATCTACGGTTGTTTGGTGCAAGTCACGATTTAACTTATCAATCTTTGAGGGCGGTTTGAGAACTAAATGGTTAACACAAACTTGAGGGGGTAGTTTGCAATTTGGAAAGATTTTAACGGTAGAAACTTCGCTTTCAGATACCCTGATCCTGTATCCATCAAGAGAGACGTTCACTGATAGTCTGTCTACAATTCTTCATGAGATTCCAGCCTTAATCAGTAATATGTCCCAACCTATGGAGTCCGTAGCTAGTGGTTGGGTTGGTGGGGAGAAAGAACCACCCCAGACAACCCTGTCACCAAGAGCTAAAAGCATTCAGGAAAGGTAAAAAGCTGATGTGAATATGTAGTCAAAACTTGAATTTGGAACAAATGGAATGTGGATTGTTATATTCAACCTAAACTTGATGTGTTGTGGCGTGTCTCGGGCGAGCGGATAAGAACACCGGACTCAAGCTGTGGTGTTTCTGATCTGCAGAGTGTGGGTTCGAGTCCCGGTCGTGACACTCGTGTCCTTAAGCAAGACACTTAACCATTATTGCTTTGTCCTGCGGATGGGACATAAAGCTGTAGGTCCCTTGTGTTGTGCAATGCATGTAAAAGAACCCAGTGCACTTATCGCAAAGAGAAGGGGTTTGCCCCGGTGTTCCTGGTTTGATCTGCTGCAGATTGCACCACAGCACCTTGTAAACCATTACATGGTGCTATGTAAAGGAACAGGTCTCATACTTCAAAAACTTAACTCCACATACCTTGCAAGAAAAAATACTCAGCGCTTTGAAACGCCCATCAGGTGTGATATAGCGCTATTTATGAACTGCGTATTATTTTTATTATTTATTATTCCTTATTTGGCATAAAGCTAAGCATTTTTTAAAGGAGATATTGATGTTTTTTAGATCACAGCGAGCGGAATCGAACCCAGCCCCATCTATGACCCAGAAATCCACAACGACGCGCAAATCAGCCGTCACTATCAAATCCAAGATGACTACTAGGACAGATGCCACCTCAGAGGTTGACTTACCCCGTCTGAGTGGTGATTCATCTAGTCTGGGATCGGACTCTAATGATGGTGCAAGTGACTATGGTAGTATGGATGAGACAGACTTTAATGCTGAGGAGACTAACACAGAGGGAGGAACGACGTTAAGTGCACCAGTCTTGTCAGAAAGAGGTACAAGGTTTCTCATTTACTGTTGATTTAAAATCGGGAGTTTGGCTTGAGAAATGCTTGAGATAAATTGCTACATTTTTGTTCTGCATCGTTCAAGAGTTTTGATAACTTTTATTTATTTTAGTGGAAAGAACCAAATCGTCAGACCAGCTTGGAGTCGCGACCCCAGATCTTGTCTTGAAAACTGGTTTCCAGGACGATCTTCAGGTCAGAGGTCAAGGTATGATGGGTCAGTACAGTCCACTCAACCAGAACAATCTCATCAACACACTCGAGAATGAGTAAGTGATTTTCTTTTTTTTTTCTCCTTCTGTTTGAAAACTTCAAGCATCGTCTTTGTGAATGAAATTTTAGTTTGTATGGAAAAAAATAATAAAAAAATAGTAACTGGTTGAATGGCTTCTGACTAGAACCCCAGAACAAAGATGTTTACAATATAGGGAGACCACCAACGTTCTGACATTTGAGCTGGATAGCTCAGTTGGTAGAGCCTTGGTTTGTGTAGTTGGTGGTCGCAGGTTCAAATACCACTCTCGTCAATTTTTCTTTGTTCACCCCAAAATTGAAAACAATCATTTATAACTGTATTCTATACTCATTTTCAGTCAAACCAGACTGACCACAGGTTTGTTTTAAAGAAAGCTTTCTTTTTTAACTTTTTGTCGAAACGTTTCCTGTTTTTCTTAATAAGGTTTCTTTGTTGGTGATTTGCATTCTTTAAGAGATTTTAAACTTATGCAATCAGCTGTGTGAAAAAAATCGAAGTTTTTGACTTGGTCAGCTTTCATCAGTTGTTCTTAAATTTCAATGTTCTTTGACAGTGTTAAGGTATTGGCAGCCATGACCAACTATCAATCATTATTGGAATCAGCAAAACAAGACATCAATGATTTCTGTAATGAACATTTATGGTTGAGTGAGATACGAGAATTCATCTTGAGTTGGAAACCTGAGTCCGTTCAAGCATGGAAGCGTGCTCAGGCCTACACTATCGAGGTAAGTCAATCATCTTTAAAGCCCCAGCTCAACATTGGTAAACTTTCTGTAAATGCTGCTATTCTTTGCACATTTCAAGATATGTGTAATAAAACCAAGCTGTGAAAAAATCAGCTCATTTCGTTGTTTCGTTTGTGAGAAAATGGTCAAAATGCTTCAGCATTTTTGTACGCATTCCTATAGGCACAGTTTTTGTCTCACTGAGACGAAAACAAATTTTGGATCTGATTTCATTTATTATTTAAAAACGATAACACTTCAGGCAGAAATATTTTAAGGAAAGTTATCTACCATCATTATCCTTATAACATGTAAGGTATATCTAAATCTGTGAACATTCATGTTTTTCTTCTCACCAGTGTTGAGCTGGGGCTTTAAGATGCCACCATCGATTATGAATCTTCAAAAATAACTTCCTCATCCACTGACAATGAAATGATTATAGAGTCACCAAATCAAAACAAATCTTGAACATTTTGAGTTTGATTCGGTTCAAGGCCTCTTCCAAAACATTGCTGCTTTCTCTGAATTCACTACATAGTTTTCTTTCTTTATTTTGTTTAATTTTTCGATGTTACCTTGTTAATGCGTTTAGCAATATTTGCTCTGTCACTTTTCATAATGTCCCCTTTTTATTGCTTTAATTATTATTTGAAATGATCTTTTTTTTCATTGTTTTCCATTACAGGGTATTGCCCTCGTAGTAACAATTATCCTTTTTTGTTTCATGTTTGTTCCTCTGTCTGTTTTTGTGTTTGATTTGTTTTTTGTTTTTGTTATCTATTGTGTCCAAGGGCATTTCATTATAAGCCTATTTCTGGTTTCTGAAAATTCCCCCATATTGGTTAGCTCTTATTAAATTCATTTTTTTTTTGTCTTTAAACAAAATCAGTCGTTGGATTATTCCTTCTTTTCTCGATCTGCATTATTTTACATCTTACTTGACTTTATTATAATGCTTACTTGTAAGAATCTTTCTTTTTCACCAATATTGAAAAAAATGTTTATTTTTAATTGAATTGAATTGAACCATCAACATAGATTTAATGGTAGTCTGACTTCTTCCTCCAGAAAAAAATGTCTGTGATGCCTGTCCAGAAAGATGTCTCAGCCTTAGAATTATTTTATTGGAATTTTTGCTTTTGGGTTACTTTAACCAGAGCTTTTTTTTTTTTAATGTCATCGATACTTGTAGACCAAGCTTGGGCAGATACGAGACTGGACTGAGAAGGTCCGTAATGTGGACCGCTCTTTCTCGACTAGTAACGGCCTCTTTCAAGTAGACTGTAATGCAATACAAGAGGATCTGGTTCCAGCGTTGAACTCTGCCTTTAAGGACTTGCTGAACTTTGCAGCTAGCGAGGGACAGAAATTCTCCCTAGCTTTCATCTCAGAGGTCAAGATGGTAGTGGAGGTCAGAAAACGTCAACTATTAGTTCCTTTCCTCATTGATAAATTATTATTACATGAATAGTTTGAAATTTTTTATTGTTTATTGTACAAGTATTAGAACCACTGTTTGATAGTTACTTGATATTTTACTCTTGTTTTTTATCTCTAGGGCATGAAGAATAAGGACACTGATATTGCAGTCTTTGCTAACTATGCCCAGCAGTACAGCACATATAAAGTCAAGATGCCTGAATTGCAGAAAGAAGTAGAATATGTCAAGTCACTCTTTGAGGTAAGACGTTAATTTGCAAAGAAATTCAAACAATTTATCCCTGGCTAGCTCCCTATAAAGTAGTCAGGAACCTCCCTGTATCAGAATCCATGGTGTGTCGTGGTCGAGCGGGTAAGAGCACCAGACTGAAGCTCTGGTGTTTCTGACCAGCAGAGTGTGGGTTCGAGTCTCAGTCTTGACACTTGTGTCCTTAAGCAAGACACTTAGCCATTATTGCTTTGTCCTTTGGATGGGGCGTAAAGCCGTTGGTCCAGTGTGTTGTGTAATGCAGGTAAAAGAACCCAGCACACTTATCTTAAAGAGAAGGGGTTTGCCCCGGTGTTTCTGGCATGGTCTGGCAGCAATATGCTCCACCCCACATTGTATCCCTTTCAAGGTGTTGTATTATGGTTGCTTCATCTCATAAAATCATTTGTAACAATCTCCATCAGATTTGATAATTCGGCGCCAGGAGTGTCATTTATGACAGACATGGCGCATTATAAATGTACAATATTATTATTAAGCAGCGACGGTTTTGTTCTTTGGTTTATTCTAGGTGATCAGACTGAGCTACCGCTCCTTGTCGACCGATGAAGAGAAGTGTGAAGAGAAAGTTTGGCAGAGTTGGGAAGCATTCTTACTCCAGCTTCAAGATGCTGCTGAGTTTGTGAATACTCAGACTCCAATCCAGATGAGTTATCTTGAAGATTCTTATGAGGTCAGTAGTTCTTATTAATGGGTTACTCTTGAGGGCGGTGAGGTACTCTTTCTGTTCAGTTTACTTTTAGTTGAGTTAAAGAAAAAACGCACAGCAGAAATATTGTTATTTTGATTTTTTTATTTAGAAATTGAACGCAGAAGCAGTACGAATCTCAACTACAGCCACCAGCGGTGATTACCTAGATCCGTCTAAGAATCCTACTCGTCTTCTTCCTACACTCAAAGGGGTAAGTTCCATTGTTAAAAGACGCCCCCCTCCCCCTGTTCTCCATCACAACCCCCCCCCCCCTCCTGTTATCCATCAATCTTGCTCTGAGCAATCTGTTTCCTCAAGCCATTCTTCCATGGAGGGAGTTAAGCATAAAGCAGAGTATTCTGTTTGCAACACGGACTGTTCTCTGTTCACAGCAAGGTTAAATACTAATGTAATGTTCAATATGTTCAATAATGTTTCAGGTGGCATGGGTAGTTTGTGCGTAAAGCACTCGCCTCTCACCAATGTGTCCCTGGTTCGATTCCCGGCTAGGGCCAAATGTGAGTAGAGTTGTGCGTTGGTTCTCTCCTGTGCCACAAGGGTTTTTCTCCAAACCCTCTGGTTTTCCTCCCGCTGGAAAAATCGAACACTTTCAATCTCAGGCTCTGTGGTCATTATGGGTTGATGTGGCTGACTGCTAAAGACACCCTTGCATGCCTGCAGCTTGAACACGTTGTAGCTGCATCCTTGGCATTTCAGCTTTTCAGCTGCCAGTAAGAATGATTAACCTCCCAAATTAGTATTGACCTAAACTAGGGTGGCATGGTTGGCTTGTGCGTAAAGCACTCGCCTCTCACCAATGTGTCCCTGGTTCGATTCCCTGCTAAGGCCATATGTGAGTAGAGTTGTGCGTTGGTTCTCTCCTGTGCCACGAGGGTTTTTCTCCAGACCATCCAGTTTTCCTCCCTCCCGAAAAACCAAACACTTTCGATCTCAGGCTGTGCTCCGTGGTCATATATGGGTTGGTGTGGCTGGCTGCCAAGGGCGCCCTTGAATGCCTGCAGCTCGAACACGTGGAGCCGCGTCCTTCGCAATTCAGCTTCTTGTCCTTCGCAATTCAGCTTCTCAGCTGCGAGTAAGGATGATTAGCCTCCCAACTTATTATTATTATTATTATTAATTAATATACAATACTCCATTTGACAACAATGAGCAACCCCAACATCACCTGTTTTGAAATGACAACAATCTTGAGGAACAGTTAGTGATTCCACTTGCGCATTCTAGTGTTCTTTAGTTTTGAGTCAGTTTTGAACACCCCTCCATCCTATCACGTTTCTAGTTCCTTTCTCTATTTTCCCTGACAGTTGATCGAAGAATTCCACAAGGTGCAGACTCGTATGATTCAATGCAGTCATTACAGAGAGAAGATTATGGGACAGACGTTTGAGACATCACAACTGACTACAATGCTGTCTCATATGAAAATCCGATTAACACTCTGGAGTTATCTCGATGTGTCTACTTATAACATCAAAGACTGGAAACAGCAGCTCTTCAGAAAGGTAGAAATACCCTTGACAAATATCTGAGATGAGTCCGGAGCAATATTTACTCACTGACAATATTTTTATTTATTTTTTTCTTCTTAAATAATAAGCAATCTTTAACCAGTTGCCGCCGGGATTCTTCCTTTTTTTTAACTCGTCCAGCCTGATGGGATTATTTTCTTGGAATTGCCGGAATCATTTTTCTTTGTGAGTACCGCACGCACAAAGAAACCCTGACTTAACAATGCAAAGAGACCAAAGATTCTCTGTATTGGATCGTCTGTGTTGTTTTCTCGACTGAGAAAATGTCAAATTCACGCACCATGAACTGCAAAATATCGGCTGTTGCCTACGGCATGTATGGCATAGGATTGGTACTAAATACAGAACCATGGCTGGAGTCTCGGCTCACTCTGACTTAACCTCCATTTAGCCAAAATACGATGAATAGATAATGATAGAAGCCTCTCGTTGTCTCGTAATCCTCTTCTTGCAACGCTTGTTTGTTTACCAAGTGAAAGCATCGTTTGTTTGTTTGTTTGTTTGTTTACCAAGTGAAAGCATCGCTTGTTTGTTTACCAAGTGAAGTCATCGCTTGTTTGTTTACCAAGTGAAGTCATCGCTTGTTTGTTTACCAAGTGAAAGCATCGTTTGTTTGTTTGTTTGTTTACCAAGTGAAAGCATCGCTTGTTTGTTTACCAAGTGAAAGCATCGCTTGTTTACTTGCCAAACCCTTTTCCTCCACATCCATCAACAATAACAGCAGCATTATTCCCAATGTCTTGTAGATGAACGTGACCAAAGCTTTAGACAAAGTAACCGAGTGGCAGCAAGCAGCCGGTCAGTTAAAGCAACAACTACCTCTCGGAGATCAAGTCTTATCTTACTGGTATCGCTTCTTATCTGACTTCAAACAAGATCTTCCTCTGCTCAAGAAACTATCCAGTAATTCACTCAAGGTATGAAACTATCCTCAAGGAATTCCTTTCACTATTAGGATTTAAGATTGGTATTGACCTAAACTTGTAAATGATGAATGAAATTCTCATAACCCCCACTCCTATCCTGTTGGCGTTATTCCACTGTAAGCCATGCCCTCTTCACTCAAGCTGACTCCAAATGATTGCGAGCAGCTCATAGGTATTGCATTGAGCTAGTTTTTGTATGAGGATTTATGTAAGTAAAGTTTAATAGTTGAACTTGGCTTTTACTTGGTTTTTCAAAGACAAGAGTTCTTTATGAGAATTATAAGTTTGTGTCAAAAAAAACGCCTTTGAACGATGAAATGTGTGATTTTTGGTAAAAATACACACAAACGAATGCTAGCTTTTGAACCAGAAGTAGAAGTCACTTTATCACTTTGTCATGCGTACGTGCTCCGCAGTGACTTACCAACAGAATATTTAAGTTTGTGATTACTCCCAGTCACTTCCAAGACATTCCCTCTTCAAGTATATCATTGGTGAGACATCAGTGACTGAATTTACAAAATGTTAAAACTTCATAATTCAATTTTTATAAGTATGAACAGTTACGTCTCTGTCGGACAGATTTTAAAGTTGTCATATTAATTTCTTACCACAAATATCCCTTTGTTATTGTTTTGTGTCCAGCCACGTCATTGGAAAGCCTTGTTCCTCAGCCTAGGCCAGGTCTACGAGCCTTCTCACGCCTACACCGTCCAGGAACTGCTATCTTTTGATCTGAGTGAACACAGCTTACAGATTAACACTATCTGTAATGGAGCAGCGGCAGAGTTTGCTCTGGAACAATTACTGATTAAACTGCGAAGACTCTGGGAGGATAAGGAGTTCAAACTCGCTAAGCATATTCCAATTGTCAAAGAAAAGAAAGGTATGACCAACAGCGGTAATATTTATTCATGTGTATGATTTCATGTTCAAACTCGCTAAGCATATTGCAGTTGTAAACTCACTAAGTATATTCCAACTGTCAAAGAAAAGAAAGGTATAATATTCATTCATCTGGATGAATTTATATTCAAACTCGCTAAGCATATTCTAATTGTCAAAGAGAAAAAAGGTCAGACCGACACCGATAAAATTTATTCATCTGGATAATCTTATATTCAAACTCGCTAAGCATATTCAATTTGTCAAAGAAAAGAAAGGTACGACCAACAACCATAATTATTTATTCATCTGGATAAACTAATATTCAAACTCGCTAAGCATAATCTGGTTGTCAAAAAGAAAGATATATGACGAACACTGATAATATGTATTCATCTGGATAAATTTGTTATTCGAATTCGCTAAGCATATTCCAGTTTGCAAAGAAAAAAAAGATAAGGCCAACATCAATAATAATTATTCATATGGATTTTTTTTTACTGAAACTCGTTGAGCATAGTTATTCCAGTTGTCAAAAAGAAGAAGGCAGAACTATCAAAGGTAATATTTATCTGTATGATTTCATATTCAATTCAATTTTAGCTGTTTGCCAAATTTGACTGTACTTCTTGTCATTTGGTTTTCTTGTAGCCACACTTCCCAGCAGTAGCTCTAAAACCAAGCGAGGAGCTAAGGGAAACTCAAGAGAGGCAGCAATCAGACCAACAGCTGCAAACATGCCGGGTATTACAACCCTCCCAGATATGTATATTCTGATTGGAGAGGCAGAGCTCAAGTACATGCTGGAGGTAATTCATTGGACTAAACGTACTTCTTTGAACCAGTTGGCGCCGGCTGACATGTATCCACGATCAACATTTTTCTAGCCAGCAAACAGGGGACATTTAAACACGTCATTGTGTAAAATCCAAATACTGGAACAAAGGTCACCCGAACAATCTACTGCTAAGAGCACAGAGCATGCACACACCGTCTAATGTTTTGTTTCACCCACACAAAGAGAAAACTTGGTCTTGAATATTTCACACATTTTTTGCTATTGTGCAGTGGTTTTTGTTTAATTCCCAATTCCAGACCTTTGTCTTTTTGTCCCGAGAAGAGGATTAGGAGACATCAAGAGGCTTCCACCATTGATATTCATTGTATTTCGGCTCAATGGAAGTCAGAGTGAACCGGGGTCCAGCCTTGGTTCTGGGTTTAGTACCGATCGTAGGCTGTAGCTCACGGCCGAGGTTTTGCAATTCACTGTACACATATTTGACATTTTCCCGCCAGAGAAATAAAAAATCCCAGTGCCCTTATAAAGAGAACCTTCGTTCTCTTGGCTTTGTTAAGTCAGAGTTTCTTTGTGCCAGCAGTACTCTCAAAGAAAGATGATTCCAGCAATTCCAAGAAAATAATCTTGGCTGGACCGATAAAAAATTGAAGATTCCGGGCGGTAACTGGTTAAGAAAATTTGGAATGTAGTATACAGGACTCAAAGAAGAAGAAATGACGACGCGGATGGGTGTGGAGGGGACGGGAAGAAGTCCTTGGGTAACTTGAAAAAGTGTCCATAAGAAACATGGATAAGGATGGGAAAAGGTTTTATCCAAGCTGAAAGTAGTTTTCATTTGGACTGTTTCTTTTCTTTTTCTTGTCTTGTCAGGATAATCTAGTGACCCTGCAATGCATGCTGGTCTCGCCACACCTGGCTGATCTACGTACTGAAGCAGAGGTCTGGTGCTCAACCCTGAAACAAGTGGAGGAGATACTGGACTTATGGACTGCATGCCAGACTAAGGTCAGAGTTCATGCATATTCATTCATAAAAGTTGAATTCAAATTGAAATACATCTATCTTTTAGCTTAAAAGCTGGCTGAACATGTTTGAAAAAGTATTGTAGAAACTAAAGACATTTTGGAATTTGAGGAATTGTGATTGTAATTTACCCCTCTCCTCTCAGTGGCTGTATTTGGGACGAGTATTTGGAGATCAGGAGCTGAAAGAAGAGTTTCAAGATCTGGCTTCAAAGTTTGAGGATGCTGACCTCAAATATCAGGTAAGATTGAGAGATGGATCTGTCAATAATTGATCAGGAATCAGGCATGTAATTTCTCATGAATTCATGATATTTTCAAAGCTTCCTTGAGCATTAAAATGTTCTTGATTGGAGTAAAACAATCACCAAATGGAGAAAGAAATAGTCCACTGTGGCGGTTTTCTAAATAATATTTTAATGATTCACTGCTATTCCGCTGGTTTTTTCTTTTGACTGTTCAATAAGTGTTTAATAAGGGAATAAATGAGTGGTGACGAGTTCTTAAACGGCCGTTTAAAACCGGCAGGGTCGTGGCCGTGCGATAAAGGCCCGAGCCGAAGGCGAGGGCCTTTATCGCACGGCCACGACCCTGCAAGGTTTTAAACGGCCGTTTAAGAACGAGTCACCACTCTTTTATTCCCATTCATAAATGCCCTTTTGTTAACAAATATTGAAAAATATGGAAAATTGGTTTTAAAAAAGGTTTTGGATGGTTTCGTTCATTTTGTCAGTTTGCAGTTCATGTTCAGGGGCCCTGCTTTGCTTGTGCGTCTGGTTGTCGCCTCCCCTATGTGTGATTTGTACGATTTAGAGTTTCAAAACACGAAACCAGACTAAATAACAGCTGTGTGTGACTGTTGGTCGTCGCGCTGGCAAGGCTGTGGTGAAACTCAGAGAGAATCTTTAGAAATACATTGTTTTCACAGTAAAATAAGAGGAACTTTATTAAAACTGACATTTGCTGAAGAATGGAGAAACATTTTAAGGAATGGTAACGTCATGTATCATGGCAGACTGTCACATAAGTAGGTGATTTTTCATTTTCTTGCTTCTATATAAGCTGTAATTTCATCACCTGTGCACTGCTGGAACCTAGGCCCATTTGATGTTGACTGATCTCGGTCTGCTTTCTCCTCTCTGACATTGTTCTGCCTCTTCAACAATAACTTCCTCGTCAGTTATATCGTCAATATCAAATTGAAGGTCAAAATTACATTGCAAGTTATCAGACATTTTAACTTAAATCCAATAAATAAGTGTCTAAAAACTTCCTATACAACTTTTATCGTGCACAAACAAACCAGCAAATATGAGCAGACGATATTTTCTTAACACTTTTGACAGTTCTTCAGCCTCGTCCAAAACATTGCTTTTTAAGTGTTTTTATTAAAGCTCCATTTCATTTCCTTATTAACATTTTCTCTTTAAAATATTATGATTTTACCTCATACATTCGTTGTATGCTTGTGAAAGTAATCATCTTTAAGAAATGTTTATTTATTATTTTGAAAAAAAAATAAAGTTATGCAAAATAATAAGTTAAAGGATAACAAAATCTCAAGTTTTGTTATTCATGTTCAGGGGCCAATCACAATCCAACTGGTTTTAAACAGCCCCAGCTGTGTCTTTATCAGCCGTTTAAAGTCACTTTGAAATGGTCATGTGACCACTTCTTAGCCAATAGGATTGTCTAAACTGTCTGGGGTATTTATTTCTCTTCAATGCTGCACTTTACTTTCGGGCTGTAGTGTTACAGTACACTGTTTCAATATTTCACTACTTCACTGTTTCACTGTTCCACTGTTTCACTGTTTCACGTAAAAACTGCAATAAAACAATAGAAAAGCACAAATAACTAATCTGATTGGAGTATGGCATAATTACTAAAAAGACACTTTCACTTATGTAAACAGAAACACTAATAATAAACCGTTAAATGAGTTGAGGTCAAAGGTCATCTCAATGCAGAACGATGTGTCGGTAGGTACATGTGTCTGTTGATCTACCACGTGCACTTAAACATACATGCACTAATACAGCAAGAAATCTGTCTCTAAAAGGACCTAAAATGTTGCTTAATATCAACTTGTAATATCAAGAGGATCAGTTATAATATTTTTAATAATCAAATTTACTGTACCTCTGTCCTCGGGTCATGGATACTCTCAAAATATGGCAAGAAATCAATCAGAAACTTGCGACGAAGACATGTGAAACAAAAAACGATTCTTCTTTTTTATAGATAAAGAGCGCCACTAATCGTCCAAACTTAAGTCTCGCTCATCAGCAGTTACATCCACACTGTGTCCAAATCGGTAGTATTGTATTTCTGGCATGCATAGAGTCTGTAAACCTCCTGAATTGTAATATCTGGGAGGTTCTGAGTCTAGAATAAAGGGAACGCATGATACTGTGATGCATGATACTCACAATACACACAGTGCAATATAGACTACTGGGAGTATGATATGGTTTATTATAACACCTCTTCCTTTGATTCTATCTGTTGATTGGCCGAACGTGTGTCACGTGGTGTTGTGTATTTTTACTGTCACACTGCACACCGACCAAAAGAACTATTAAATGGTACTATCCAACGACAACCTCGAACCCGGTGAAACGATCAAATAATACGTGCATTTGAAATACGATATGAGAACGAAGGCAGTGTGGTACCCCTCTTTCTTTTTGTCAAGCTTTCCTGTCAGATTTTATACAGTTGTTTGAAGACTGATATACGCACAGTTGTTTAACGAATATTACCACAAAATGGATGAAATTTAGGTGTTGTAAAACACATATTGACTGCTTTATCTCGTGGCGTAGTAAAACTAGTCACTCTCGGTGATCCCCAGAGCCGCCTATCTTCCCTCGGCTCTGCCTCGGGAAGATAGGCTGCTCCGGGGATCACCTCGAGTGACTAGTTTTACTACGCCACTCGAAGCAGTCAATATTTGTATATTATCACACTCCCATTGAGCAATCTGATTGGAGGATTAGCGCGTACTGAAAGATAAAGCACTATATCAGAACTGTGTATTATTATTATTATTATTATTATTATACAACCGTTTATGTGAACTATGTGATCTCATAGCATGTCTATGTGTTCTTATCTCTAGGAAATCATGAAAGCAGTTGTAACTGACCCCAAAGTAATGTCGGTTCTTGAGAAGCGTAAAGGTCAGAAGGGATATCGAGAGTTACAGGGTGATGTACTCAGAGAGCAGTTAATGTCTCTGATTCGTACTCAGGTAAGTAGGTCAAGACAACTTATATGGCAACAAGAAATCATAGAAGTGAAATTTATTTAAAGGTTTGGTGATACAAGGTCTGTTTTCAGGCTAAGTGAAGAAGCACTTATCCCAAATTCAAATAATGACCTAACTTTGGTTTGTTGGTGCAGTTGAACACGGTTTCAGTAATGCTGTCAGTGTAAATTCGCAATCTGATACTTCAAAACAGGATGTTGGAGGTTGAGCAACATTTCTTCATTTTCTCTGAAGTTTTCCCGATTTTATTACAATTTTATTTATTATATTGTAAGTTTTAAATGTAATTATTGCATCAATATGTTTTTGGGGATTGGCAAAAAGTGATGTGACAAAAATAACAATCACACAAAATTGCACTTGCGTCAATCTCCTATAGCTGATGGCTCAGAGGTGCCTGGAAGCTCAATGCTGACCTTTTCGTCGCGAGACTTACATGGTCTAAACTTGAATGCCAAACAAGTTTATTTCTCACACCTTGTTTCATTGAAAGCTTTTTAACACCAATGAAATTCAATTAAGGTATTACCTCTGTTTAGTTACAAGATGATATTTCTTATTGTGTATTTTCAACTCACAGGAGGAAATCTTGAAGGATCTTAGGTGTCTACTTAACAAGATCCGCATCACTTCCCCTCGTCTCTACTTCCTTAGTGATGAGGAACTTATAGATATGCTGTCTATGACTCGAGATAAACGACGTTGGGTTCCTCTAGTAAGACAAATCTTCCCTGGGATCCAAGATCTTCAGTTTGATCTTCCTCCTGCATCTAAGGAAGAGACAGGGATGATGCAGACATCATTTGATTTACAGCTTCATGGTAAGCTCCTCCCTCTTATTTACATAACTCCTCCCTCTAGACTTATATTTACATATGATATCATCGTGCTGGTTAACAGCCGGAGTAAGTTAATACTTCTCTTCCGTTTTTTTTGTCCTGTTCAGCCAACAGACTTCGAGTGGTTGCAATAGAAGGCAAACTAGGAGAGCATGTTCCAATGGCAACACCTCTCAACCCCAAAGTAGAACCCCCCCAATGGATTTCTGGATTGGAGACTATCATGAGGAACTCACTGGGGTCACAGTTACATGCTTGTTTGGAGACTAGGCTGGGATCAGGTAAGATTCTCACCCTTACCATTCCAACCTAAAGATCATAACATTTATTTGTTAGAAGTATTCCGACATTGCACAATGCAGACTCATTTCTCTAGATGGGCTCTTGTTTGTTCATTTAGATCGCACAGCCCCTGACAAGATCCTCGCCGAGTTGGCTCACCTGGAGTCCACAGCGCCCTCTAGTGATAAAGAAGAAAGTCAGTTAAAGGACGCAGTGAAGCAGAGCTATCATCATTGGTTGCTGCGGTTCCCAGTGCAATGTGTCGTCCTCACTGAAGCCATTATGTGGGCTAAGGATATCAGAAGAGGACTGAAGGACGGAAGTAAAGATAAACTCAAGATGATCAGGTAAGAAGGACATCAGTCATAAAATTCTTCAAGATTACGTGCCCCCAACCACCCCCCCCCCCCCCCCCCCCCCGCCCATATCAGAAGTGAAATTCAGATTTATCAACCCTCTTGTGACGACTCGTTAAAACTCTGAGATTAAAACATTTTTGTATTGAATGTCTTCCTGTCTGCAGCGATCATCATCAGACGCGTCTTGATCAGTACGTCTCCATTTTAAGAGATAACTGTAGCCGATACCTATCTTCAGAGACAAGAACCAGACTACAGATACTCCTTGGATCGCTCATCAACCAGGGTCTTCATCACAGGGATATTCTGAATAGTAAGTCAGGGTGTTAGACATGTGTTCTATTCTTGTTGGGGAAAGATAACTGTTTCTTAGGGAAGGGAAATTCCCTGTGAACCTGAAGTGTCACTGTGTCACAAGCTGGAAATTTCGTGGCTGGGGTAGGTCAGTCTTAGACAATCTCCTCATGCTTTACTATAATAATAATTAATAATAATTTGGGAGGCTAATCATCCTTAGTGGCAGCTGAGAAGCTGAATTGCGAAGGACCCGGCTAGACAGGTTTGAGCTGCAGGCATGCAAAGGCGCCTTTTGCAGCCAGCCACATCGACCCATATTATGACCACGGAGCACAGCCAGAGATCGAAAGTTTTTGTTTTTTGCCGGAGGGAGGAAAACCGGATGGCCTGAGGAAAACCCTCATGGCACAGGCGAGAACCAATGCACAACTCTACTCACAAATGGCCCTAGCCGGGAATCGAACCAGGGACACATTGGTGAGAGGCGAGTGCTTTACGCACACGCCACCCATGCCACCCTCATTATATGGCATTGTGTTCAATACTTCTCTACTTATTACAAGCTCGCAGTGTATTCCCTTTTTTCCTGATATTTTTAAGTTTTGAAATGTTTGCTTTCCACAGATTTGTTATCCCTTCCTGAGCCATCATTGAGTAGCTTCGATTGGGTTAAGATACTGCACATTACAATGGAAGCAAGGCCGATGTTACAAGCACTACCGGTTACATCAGATGTAGAGCAGGACCAAGATCCAGTTCAAGGTAAGTAAAGACATTATGGAATGACAAGCCTGTGGGGTAGGCTTTGGGTACAATAGGTACCTGTTGGGGTATACTGTGGATACAATATGTACCTGAGGGGTAGGCTGTGGGTACAATAGGTACCTGTGGGGGTATACTGTGGATACAATAGGTACCTGTGGGGTAGGCTGTGGATACAATAGGTACCTGTGAGTAAGGCTGTGGGTACAATAGGTACCTGTGGGGTAGGCTGTGGGTACAATATGTACCTGTGGGGTAGGATGTGGATACAATATGTACCTGTGGGGTAGGCTGTGGGTACAATAGGTACCTGTGGGGTAGGCTGTGGGTACAATAGGTACCTGTGGGGTAGGATGTGGATACAATAGGTACCTGTGGGGTAGGATGTGGATACAATATGTACCTGAGGGGTAGGCTGTGGGTACAATAGGTACCTGTGGGGTAGGCTGTGGGTACAATAGGTACCTGTGGGGTAGGCTGTGGGTACAATAGGTACCTGTGGGGTAGGCTGTGGGTACAATAGGTACCTGAGGTGTAGGCTGTGGGTACAATAGGTACCTGTGGGGTAGGCTGTAGGTACAATAGGTACCTGTGGGGTAGGCTGTGGGTACAATAAGTACAGTAGGTATTTACACCTTAATGGGTCATAGGTCATTGATACATCCTCTCGACCCAAGCTAGCACAACAACTTGTCCCAGTTTTCTTTTACACTGTCACTTTGATAATAATAATCAAGTCCTTAAAATAGCGCCCAATACCTCCAAGTCTCTAGGTGCTTTACATAGTTAAAAAGTCCAATAAACAAACACAAAAAATAAGATTACCAGCCTAGTTCTTCTCTTGCTTGTGTTATATTTTTCTCAGTTGTGATCTTTTGATATTACCTCACTTGGGTGTTTTTTTCCCCCAAAATGTTAGAGCTATGACTCAGACATTTTAAGTTTGATTTGTGTTTGTTTTTTTCTTTGTGTAGTACTTGATCTTCCACCAACACCAAGACCTTACCAGTACACATCCACTGCAGGGAGGGTCTTCGGTCCCTGTACACTCCATCAGCTAGGAGCGTCATTTGCATATAGTTATGAATATCAAGGTCCAGATACTCCAATGGTTGCTACACCGTTGACTGACAGGTGTCAGTTAGCCATGACAACAGCTCTAAGGAGATTCCAATGTGGGACAGTAATGGGCCCAGAGCAGACGGGTAAAGCTGAGACAATCAGAGATTTAGCTAAGGTATGCCCCATTTTTGTTTTAATTTAAAACAATTTCTTCATCTCAAACGAAACCAAAAACAGATAATCACAGTTTGTAAAAATGTTAAACAAATAAACAAAAAACAGTTCAGAACTTGTTGGAAACAAACCAATCAACAACGGGATGTATTTTTCTTTAAATAAGTATGCAAAAATGTTGAATTTTGTCTGTCAACAAGACTTGAATGTTTAGCTACATTTGGCTGTCCATGCCAACCAGCACGCTTTGTTTATCAACAATAGAAATGTCTATACAATTGTTGTCATTTATTCTCTGTTTGTGTCAAAGGTCATGGGTCGCCATCTGGTGACCTTTAACTGTGCTGAGGTCACTAACATGAGTGTACTGACGAGACTACTGAGTGGTATGGTACAAAGTGGAAGCTGGGTGATGTTCACCAACCTGAACCATATGACTGAAGGTAGCTTATCGATTATCAATACATTATTTTCCCAATCTATTTTGGTTCTTTGTCTAAAGATTTCTTCTGAATTTATTAAGTTCCAAAATATTTTTCCAATTTTCAAGATTTTTCATTTGGGGGAAACTCTGCCCTGTGAAGTATCTTCTGAAATCGTAGTATTTTTGACCGCATGAGGACGTGTTTGAACCAAACTAACTTCATGTAAAACAAGTATAAAAACAAACTGGTTTTTCCGTTGTCATTATTTTATTACTATTTATTTGGCCATGGATACAAGAAAACAACCTACAGGCAATCAGAATATATAAATCTGTAATTGTGATGCAAGGAAATTAGCCCTTGAAAGCGCCCTCTTGGGGTCAAAAATATGGTCTATTGATTGATCTTACTATTTGACGTTCAGGGTTAATGTCGGTGTTTGGTCAGGAGTTGGATCATCTGTGTAACGCTCTGTGGATCCTCCACTCCTCCTTGGGGAATCAGTATAGTACAAGAGGCTTCTCTCATCATCGTCATCGACAACGAAGAAACTCGCTGACTACTCTGCATTCATCCTGCCCAGAGGAGCAGTCAGAGCCTACAAGACGCCGGGTTTCTCATCATCATAGAAAGGTAAGAGTCTGCTTCTCTGACTACCCAGCACTGATTAGACTAGTCGAACTGTAAAGTACCTGTCTGGTTTTTGTGACCAAGCCTCACTTTGATTCTTATTGATTTGTGTGTTATAAAAACCAAGATGGCCAAGATATTTTTTTGTTTTCTTATCATCAAGGAGCCCAAACAACCAGCCAGTTATCTTGTACCAGATGTCAAAGTTAAACCTGAACCTCACACCATTCAGAGCATGCCTCAGCGTCGACATTCGATCAGTAAGGGGTATGAGGTACACCTCAAGGATCACTACATGCACCCCAATCAACATGTCCCTTTACTCCCAGATTTATATGGCCAAGGTAAGTAACGTATCAAATCTGAAATGGTTTCCTTGCTTACCTACTCCCCGTTGCCTGTTAGGTCAGAAAGCTCATTATTTTGTTTTGGTCTTTGTCTGCTCATCTTCTGTGTGTTTTCATACCTTGAGAAGAATACTTAATTGATACCAAATATTGTTGTTAATCAATCTTCCTTGCCCGTGTTTATCTAGGAGTGACACCCAAATCCAAGGACACAGCACCTCTACCCACCCTTTGGAGCTACAAACCAACCCTCTTGGGTCATGTGATGCTCAATAATACCCTAATGCCAGCAAGCAGTAACTTTGGTTGCTTTGCAACACTCAACACCTCAAACTCTACTACTCATAAGATTCCAGACACTCTCAGGGTGAGTTTCTCAAACTTCATATTAATTGATATTTTATGTTTTGACAAGCCAAAACAGGATTCAGAAACAAAGCATTTCGACCAATAAGAAAGGAATTTTCTTTATGCACACAAATGGGTAGATTCTGTTCAGATGTTGTTTCGATGTCGACGGTATGACATCTTGGTTGTGTATGAGGTGTGGTTGTTTTTGCAGCTCGACGATCAGCTTGACGATCACACAGACCAGTTCTGTCGAGAAATTTCATCAATCGCAAAGCTCGCTTTTTAAACTTTGTTTACCATGAGAACTAACAAATCATTTCTTTAACCATGCTCCTTTGCAGTCATTGATGCGTCCCATGTCCATGGTCAAACCAGACTTGCGTATCATCCTACAGAGCGCCCTCTATTGGCAGGGTTTTGTTGCAGCTGATGTCCTAGCATCCAAGTTATGCACTTTTGCTGACCTCTTGCAAACACAGGTGAGTTACATTTATTGTTATTGTTTATTTCTTTATTTGTTATTTCATCATTTGGTTGCAAATATATAAATTCCTAAATATACATTCCTATTTCAAGGTATTTCAAAGTGTCAATTTTTTTGTAACTGACTCTTGGTACTTGTTTTTGTTATTAGTGGTAATTTTTTGCTGAGAAACTGGTGAATTTCACTTTATCATGGCGTGGCTGGATGAATTGTGCTTAAAGCGCTCTCGTCTCACCAATGTGTCCCTGGTTCGATTCCCGGCTAGGGCCATATGTGAGTAGAGTTGTGCATTGGTTCTCTCCTATGCCACGAGGGTTTTTCTCTGGGCCCTCTTGTTTTCCTCCCTCTGGAAAAATCAAACACTTTTGATCTGAGGCTGTGCTCCGTGGTCATATATGGGTTGATGTGGTTGGGTGCCAAAGGCGCTTTTGCATGGCAGCAGCTCGAATCTGTTGGAACCGCATTCTTCACAATTCAGCTTCTCAGCTGCGAGGAAGGAGGATTCGCCTCCCAAATTATTATTATTATTATTATTATTATTGTTATTAAAAATTTCTTTATTTTTTTCCTTTTCTACACAGTTCTCTAAGAGTGGAGATTGTACGTTTGGTTTACGTACAATCCAGTCAGTGATTAAGATTGCAACTTTCAAACTCTACGCTAAGAAACAAGTATTCCAGCTCCCAGGGAGATCCACGACTCGAAACAGCAGCATACTCAATTCAGAAACAGCCTCAGAAAGTAAGATCTCACAACTATAAGGCCCTTTCACACTATCTCCGTCCCATCCGTGTCGAAATCTACACGGGTCAACTCCGTGTTGACTTGGTAAAATTTTAACACAGTTCAAATCAGCTCTGCTTTCACACTAGCTGCACGAAATCAGCTTGTGGGTTACAAGTGTAACTTTCAACCCCTGTATTGTGCGATCGTTTCACACTGCCAGGGTCCGACACGGATCCAAGCAGAAAACTCCCACAATGCATTATTGCCGATGGCTCCACGCACTCAATGTGGATAAAAAATGAACCACGCAGTGTTCACACTATGGCTTTCAACACGTGTTGGAGTTTTTAACACGGATCAAAAGCTCTCAACCCCACCTCCTGACCAGGGTTGGTTTCGACACGGATCAAGCGCCCTACATGGGTCAACACCAGATTGAAATGTAGTGTGAAAAAGTCAGTCAAACTTACGCCGATCAGACCTGTGTCAAACACAGACATTTTTCGTAGTGTGAAGAAGACTTTGGATCTTTTGCATGTGATGTCACAAGCTGAAACAGCGCCCTCACTGAGGTCAAAGGCTGACCTATTGTCAGCATTGATGGGGATACATATGCACTCATTGTATAATCTCAGCGACGGCGGTGGTCTGCAACGGTGCTATTTCCATTGCATACAGAACATTGGAGCTCTAGAAATGAATGTAGCTTTGGAATTATTCTGTTGAAGTGATGAGTACATCTTTTGGCTACCGTCTTGTAAAATGCCCCAAGGCATTTCTAAAAAATAAAAAAGGATGCGAAAACTAAAGTTGAACTGAATGAACGTTTTTGATCGAGTCAGGCTGTGATAATAAATTTATTCCGCAAACTGAGATTATTTAAACCATCACCAGCTTTTATATTTCCAAAGTTTATTTTAAAATTTCTCTATTCAATTTGAAACTTTTTTCGTTTTAGTAGGCAGGACTTTCTGAGTCGATCACAAAACCATTCCGGAGATTTCAAATTTGTAGAATCTGTCAGTCAGTTTTTGTTCTTACTGGATTTCTTTTGTAAAGGTAACTTGATGGACTCGGACGTCCTTACCCTTGAGCAAGATGAAGAACATCGTGAAGAAATTGCGATTGTCTTTGCCATCCAATCCATCCTACTGCCAAGCCTACATATTCCCGACCATGCTCGGACTGTCAGGAATCTCTTACGTAGTGTGTTCCCGTGGGGTGGAATGGGACGACCAGGTACCACCAGCCAGGAACATGACCCGGTGTTAGTCGATGCTGTTCAACGTCAGTTTGTCGCTGATAAGCTACAAGCAACGCCGCAACATGTTACCAAGGTATGTATTGAACCCCTTGCACTGACGCCACACGACTTGCACTGATTGTCCGCCATGCTCGTCGTTTTGGGAGTCAGATTTCTCGTTAAATTGATGGTAAGCGTGTAAACGCCTTGTCTGAAATGCGCACTACACTGCATAACACACAGGGACATTGACTCACAAATGGAGAAACCAAGATTATTGTGATGATGGTGTCAGATGAATTGGGTCATTTCATTTTATTTATTTAATTTCATTTATTAACTCTGGTTGTAAACCCGAGGATTCTCAGAAAAGCGAACTTAATCACTAGACTAACCAAGAACCCCATGGAGAGAAGACAAGGAAGGAAGTTTCAGTTTTAGATGTGGGAGGAAAACGCTAGAGAGCTTTTTTTCCAGGGGAAAACCCACACATTCAGGTAGGGATTCGAACCAAGGTCCTAGAGATGGAAGGCGAGAAAAGATACCACTACGCCAACCGGACCACCCCACCACTGGATCAATAGGGAAATGGTATCAGGTTTCATAACGTTGGTTTAGAGGAACACAATCATTCCAATCGTATGGTTTTCACGAATGATCCATGTGCCATAAAGACTGACCCTATCTCTGCAAGATTGATTCTCCAGACCTGACTGTGATACTTCCTCCAGGTACTGGAGCTGTATGACAGCTTGAAGGAGAAACAGGGAGTCATCTTAGTAGGACCAGCTGGTAGTGGGAAGACAGTCTGTCGTGAGACATTATCTCGAGTCCTGAACACTCTCCATTCCACCCCGCCTACCAAGGAAGATGGACGGACTAGTCCGACCAAGAAAATATCAGTCACAGTGAGTATTAAATAGTGAAAGTCACCTCAAGTCGCAGTTCTCAATGATAAGAATTTGAAAAAAAGGTGATGAGAAATGTTGAAACATTTGAAGAAATAAAGACACTTCTGTCAAGTGATAGTATTCTCATCGTTTTGGAGCTTTTGAAGTTATTTAAGTTTCAATAAAACAAGTTTGAGAACAGTTGCTGTTTTGATATGTCTTAAGAAATATTTTTGTTTAATGCAGTCATCAACTGAAGTTGAATTTCGTCGCTCTCACACCGTGGAGAAAATAAGACGTGCTGCCGGTGCACTGGGTAAGATGAGCTTATCTTGGATTGATGCCGCTACTCACGGAGCTGAAGATATCGTATATCCAGAGGTCAATACTGACATCATCTTCCCTGATGCTTTATCAGTACAAGAGGTGAGACAATACACAGTATCCATGCAGTGTAGGGAGCACTTGAGGGCGCTTGTCTTGACGTCCGATCTGATCCTAATTCTTGCTTTATGGCGTGATCATACCACAGCAGTTCCCATTCCACTCCATGTCAGAAACTTTGGACAAGTCAAAGTTGGCTTGACAAGCTTTCTCGTGAAGGAAAAAACAATTCTATTAGAATCGTGTGAGGTGGATATTTTGGCAGCGGGACTTTAGAAGTGTCAAGCTACAGATCTTTAACCAGTTACCGCTGTGATTTATTTATTTTTTGGGGTCTCATCCCCGGCGGGATTCTTGGAATTGACAGAAAAATTTTTCTTTGAGGGTACCGCTGGCACAAAGAAATCTTGACTTGACAATGCCAAGAGAAAAGAGATTCTCTTTGTTGGATTGTCCTTTTTGTTGCTCAACCGAGAAAACTTCAAATTTACACAGCGTAAGTTGCAAAACATCAGCCGTTACCTACGGCATAGGAGTGGAACTAATCATTGAACCATAGCTCGATTGCCTACTCACTCTGACTTACCTCCATTCAGCCGAAATACAAAGAATAAACAATGGTGGAAGCCTCTCGATGCCTCGTAATCCTCTTCTAGGAACAAAAGGACAAAGGTCTATTATCAGGGATTACACAAATATCGCCTCTGAATGGCCACAAAATGCAAGTAAAATCACAACCTTTTTTTGTCCTTGTGTGGGTGAAACAAAGTGTTAGACAGCATGTGTATGGTCTGCGCACGCTCCCAACTTGAATGACCGGGCGACCTTCGCTCCGTTGGACCGAAATTACATAAAGGCATCGCAAGACGACCTCCGTTTTCAGGCGGGGAAACAATTGCGTTTATTCACATCATCCGGTTTCAACTGGTTAAGAATGAAACCAAATAAATGTATCACTTCTTGTCTCACAGCTCTTGGGAAAGTACAAGGAATCGAGCCACTCCTGGCGTGATGGCATCTTCACCCGTCTTCTTCGTGATACTTCAATCTCTGCCTCCGCTGCTAAGGTGCTCCTCTCTGAGCAGACAGAGAAGAAGAACAAAGCTTTACTGAATCCACCTAGCATTATCCATAGATGGTTGGTACTGGATGGGTTACTCAACCCTGAGTGGACAGAGAGCGTTGGGATGCTACTCAAGACAGATTGTAAGATGATGAACTTGGGTCAAGGGGAGCAGATACGGATGGTCGGTGAGTTTATATCAATGAACTTTGAACTTTGGAGTCCTTGACCCTATGCTGTCCTTGACCCAAAGTACTTTCCATCTGACTTTGAGATGTTTTTAACCATTTATAGCTTGCCGTGGCCGAGTGGTTTAGTGCATCGGACTCAAGTTCTGGTGGCAAAGTCATCAGGATGTGGGTTCGAATCCCGGTCATGACACTTGTGTCCTTGAGCAAGACACTTAACTATAATTGCTTCAAATAGGGGATGAGGCAGTTATGATTGTCTCGAAACAGATTCATTTACCCCGCCTTGTTCTTAGCTGTGCTGTGAAGAGACTTGCGTTTATATCTCGCCATGTCTTGTTTCTGCGCATTGGGGGAGGTTTCTATCCCTTTAAAAACAAAGTAGCCCACACCTCTAGCGGCCTTGGGGCCTTGTGATGGGCGAATTGTATTAAACAAAAATATTTAAACAAATAATGATTTGATTTCTTCCAAGACTCTTGTTCCATCCTGTTTGAGACGTCTGACCTATCTACGGCTTCTCCAGCCTTGATTTCAAGATGTGGGATCGTTCATTGTGGGCGAGATGTTGTGCACTGGAAGTCACTGACTGAATCATGGTTGAGTAGCGCCAAGTCACACTGGGAAGTTCCCAATATCAGGTACAAATCAAAACTTCAATTCCAATCTGTTTCATTGGTTGTTGAACATGTTGATTTTGAGATAATTTTCTAGTCTTTGAGTGTAACCTTTATTAGATCTCAAATGTGACTCCATTACTGTGAATCTTTTGCCCTAAACACTTGACATAGATCATGTTTTTGTGGAAACTTCTTTTCATGTGTGCCTTTAGACTGTTTTATCTCATGTACGGATAAATAATTATTTGAAAAAGAGATCATGTGTGTGTGCAACTTGACTTAGTTTTTTTAGTCGGTCTTGATTTATGAAAATGATTGTATTGATCTGTTCATTTCACTCTTTACCATTGTTCTTTAAGATGACCACTCTTCTATAAATAGTCCCATCCTTAATAGTTAAAAGGAACTTGTTTTAGGTTAGGGGTTGGGGATTAGAAACTTGAAGAGTTAAACTGGGCTCGTACTAACCAAACTTCAGATTACCTGCTGATTGACTTGGTTACTACCCTTTATTTAAGAGTTAACCAGGGCAAGCACCAATCAAACTTCAGATTGCCTCATGATTGACATGGTCACTATCCCTTATTCAAAAGATAACCAGGGCAAGCACCAATCAAACTTCAGATTGCCTCATGATTGACATGGTCACTATCCCTTATTCAAAAGATAACCAGGGCAAGCACCAATCAAACTTCAGATTGCCTCATGATTGACATGGTCACTATCCCTTATTCAAAAGATAACCAGGGCAAGCACCAATCAAACTTCAGATTGCCTGATGATTGACATGGTTACTTCCCCTTATTCAAGAGATAACCAGGGCAAGCACCAATCAAACTTCAGATTACCTGCTGATTGACATGGTTACTTCCCCTTATTCAAAAGATAACCAGGGCAAGCACCAATCAAACTTCAGATTGCCTGCTGATTGACATGGTTACTTCCCCTTATTCAAAAGATAACCAGGGCAAGCACCAATCAAACTTCAGATTGCCTGCTGATTGACATGGTTACTACCCCTTATTCAAAAGATAACCAGGGCAAGCACCAATCAAACTTCAGATTGCCTCATGATTGACATGGTTACTACCCCTTATTCAAAAGATAACCAGGGCAAGCACCAATCAAACTTCAGATTGCCTGCTGATTGACATGGTCACTATCCCTTATTCAAAAGATAACCAGGGCAAGCACCAATCAAACTTCAGATTGCCTGATGATTGACATGGTTACTTCCCCTTATTCAAAAGATAACCAGGGCAAGCACCAATCAAACTTCAGATTGCCTCATGATTGACATGGTTACTTCCCCTTATTCAAGAGATAACCAGGGCAAACACCAATCAAACTTCAGATTGCCTCATGATTGACATGGTTACTTCCCCTTATTCAAAAGATAACCCGGGCAAGCACCAATCAAACTTCAGATTGCCTGCTGATTGACATGGTCACTATCCCTTATTCAAAAGATAACCAGGGCAAGCACCAATCAAACTTCAGATTGCCTGATGATTGACATGGTTACTTCCCCTTATTCAAGAGATAACCAGGGCAAGCACCAATCAAACTTCAGATTGCCTCATGATTGACATGGTCACTATCCCTTATTCAAGAGATAACCAGGGCAAGCACCAATCAAACTTCAGATTGCCTGATGATTGACATGGTCACTACCCCTTATTCAAAAGATAACCAGGGCAAGCACCAATCAAACTTCAGATTGCCTCATGATTGACATGGTTACTACCCGTTATTCAAAAGATAACCAGGGCAAGCACCAATCAAACTTCAGATTGCCTGCTGATTGACATGGTTACTTCCCCTTATTCAAAAGATAACCAGGGCAAGCACCAATCAAACTTCAGATTGCCTCATGATTGACATGGTTTAATACCCCCTTATACATTCAAACACTGGTGCCCTTACTGCCCCATGAGATTATGAGAGTATCCTTGGTACCCACGTTCAAGCTGGTTCAGACAATTCTGTTGGTAAGTGATGAAGTTTTGGAGCTGGAAGTACAGTGTAACGAATGTTCATGTACAAGTATGTATACCATTCGTTTACATGGCCCATTCGGGCTCCAAAACGTCATCACTTACCAACAGGATTGGGTTGCTCGAGTTTCCACACAACTAGTACTTTGTGAGACTATTTACTATTGTGATTTGTTTGTATTGATTGTGTATTTGTTGAATGACTTGTTGTGTTTTTCCAGTGATACTAATGTCAACAAGTCATACGAGCCATGGCTATGTAATAAATCACACTGGAATATTAACAAGAACTGGTGGGTTTTAACTCAACAAATATACATCGTCACAAAACGCTTCATGTGAAATCGTCACAAAATGCTTCATCGTCACAAAATGCTTCATCGTCACGAAATGCTTCATGTTTTCGGGCTTCAAATACAAGCATGAAATCCTTGTATCCAATCTTACCCATTCCTACCTAATTCTACTTCTGTTTTTCTGCTTGTACCATTACCGTCTTCCCTGCCCGCCCAACCCTCCTTTCTTCAAGTCCTTCCAGCCTCCCATCAGTTACCATTGTTTCATCAAATACATCTGCCCGACAAGACAGTCCACTCCATCTCATGTAATAACAAAAACCAAACGCTAACACATACCGAATACAGCCACAAAGAGTGAATTTATGTTACCATCCACACCTCCATACTGAATAACACACTATAGCTGGTAGTCTGTATTGTGGTAGTATTGCTTGCTTGGCACAGTGTCCCTGCTTAGCACTATTGTAGCCGAGATAGAAAGAAGCATGGTGTCTTCATCTGGTGTGGTTCCTAGACTGTTAATATAAACTTCAGCGTACGTCCTCATCTGTGGGCTGGTCTAGCCTGCTTTTTCATTCTCTTGTGTTAATCATTTGGCTAAATCTAAAAATCTATATAATTTCATTTGATGTGTTTGTACAATTCATAATGTATTTGTTATCCACAATAGTTACACATAAATACATGTACTGCATGTGTCAATAACTTGTTTTATAACACACCTCTCCCTGGTTCTTTATCCTGATTGGCTGAAACACTGTCGCGTGGGGTGAACTAATACAGCCTAGTGCTTGAAATCTGCACCATACGCACCGCACGCGCTTCATTTGGGGGAAATAGTTCACAAAGCGGGAAATAGTTTCAAAAACCCAAAAACTATTGACTGGTAAAGAGCGCCCTCAAGAAAACGACGGCGTCTGCGGATGGAGAAGAATCTCCGACCACGAAACCGCGATTTACTCTTCTAACCGACATTTTGGATTGAGGTGTGTTATAAAACACATATGGACTGGCATTATTGGGGCAATAGTGCACGTCTATGCACCCCTCGTGCCTGTGAGTGACCAGGAGAGGGTCCTATTTACCTCGGCCTTCGGCCTCGGGAAATAGGACCCTCTCCTGGTCACTCACAGGCCCTCGGGTTGCATAGACGTGCACTATTTCCCTCATTGCCAGTCCATATGTGTATACTATTCAAGTATCATGAATGTTTAGTTTCTTATTGATTGACCTTTGGTTGTTGATTGTCTTAAACTTCATCATGAAAATATTTACATTTCCAATTTAGAATCTACTAGTTATATTTCTAAATTTACAATAAGATCTTGATGTTATATTTGGTGAAAGTGACTCATGCACTGCATCTTCATTAGACTGATGCATTAAACCCCGCCTACCTTTTAGCAGCTGTCTAGCAACAGCGCATGGTGTGACTTTCTTGCCACGATCACAGCACGGTGGTTCGGTTGTGGCCACACACACACACACGTATCGGATACACACACGTACATGGTTTTGGATTTAGTTTTGTGGCCTTTTGAGCAGTGCCTTGAGTCTAAAGAACAATGCAGACAGGGACACTGTTAAACCACTTTTACACGACTGTACAAGGACCACTGCTGTGGGATTTGCACCACCAGAAATACGAAAAAATTAAAACAAAACAGACGTTAGTACAGTTGTGTGTGCTGTTGTGTGGTCATAACAATGTGGCGGTGTGTTTACAGATTTTTGTGGGACTTTCAGTGGCGTTGTCAAGGCTGTGATTGGTCAATATGTTAGTAGGCGGGGCTGAATGGATCGGTCATTTACTACTTTCAACCACTTTTAAAGAAATACAAAATTGAATGATCTATTGAAAAAGGAACAATTCCAAGACAACAGTAACTGAGTGATTTACTTATTTTTTCCTCCGGTAGCCTTCAGATGCTTAGCACCCTCATTGAAGACACCTTCAGCTCAGCGATTGATTTCCTCAATCGTAAATGTCAACCCATCCTCTCAGCTGATCTCCCTGCCTCCATCGTTTCAAACCACTGCATCGTTGAGGGTATTCAAGAAGTTTCGTCCTTCCTTCGCATCCTGTCAGCGTTATGTGATAAGTTTCTTGTCCACGAAGAAGAAGAGTCTGAAACGGACAGCCCCGTTGCTGGTAAGTTAAAATTCATCCGTTTGAAATCAAGAAGACTTTTGAATTTGTATTTTGCATAAAACAATTGTTGACATCAACAAATCTGAGGAGTGAAAATGAAAATAAAGTGGAAAATTGTTTTTATAAATTGAATTGTTGAAGGTAGAATACAGGATCAGTATTCATTAAAAAAATTGTGTATTTAGTATTTCATTTGTATTTGAAAGCTTACTGGTTATGAAGCTCATACCAGACCAATCTTCCATAGAAATATGTATGCCTGAAATTATGTCAAAGTCATGAAAATAGTTTTTGAAGACTCCGATTTTCATTTTGATTTTAACAATCAAAATAAAGGACAATGTGTTTATGTGCTGAAAAATGTGCACGGTTTTTCACTATTTTTTCCTGACTGAGACTTGAGTCCAAATTTTTCCCAGATTTGTTCATGTATATGTATATCGATTCACACAAAGTAAGAACACTTCACTATCAGCTCTACAAATCTTGTATTTTACCGTTAATTTTTTATTTATTTATTTTGTTTTTCAGATGGCAGACCTAGCCCGTCGCCCATCGCTAACCGACCAGAGGCAGCTGGTAACAGTGACCTCCTAGGACGGGCTAACCCCACTACTCAGTTCCTTTCAATGTTTGCCTTCAGCTTTATCTGGGGATTTGGTGGCCATCTTCACTCCAGGTATGGTACAACTCCATGGTTGAACTTTTCAACCCTTTAGCACTCATACCGCCCGGAGGCACCCTGCTTATCACTTCACAAACGGCCCGCAACCACCCACAAAGTTTGACAAGTTGTAACTTGTTTAATTGTGCGCAAATGCTAAAGGGTTAAGGCTCAATGGTAGATCTTTTTAAAGCTCAATGGTAACACGAATACCTTTTATCTAAGTATTACTTTTGTTTAAGATGGTTTCTTGGTCCGATTTGTTCCAGATATGCTGGTGCATTTGATCGCTTCGCTCGTGAAATCCTATCCAGAGCCAGTTTTGATATCAACCTACCGCAAGAGGGCAGTGTTTATGACTACAAGATTGATCCATATCATGGTGTTCTCGTTCCATGGGGGGACAGATCACAAGATCGGTCCAAGACACTGCCATCGGGCTATACCATTATTCCAGAGGTGTGTTGATATGTTTGAATACTAACTACTCTACATTCCCTTTTATATATATGAGATTTCCTTGATGTTATTCAGTCTTTATAATAGATGTTAATTTTTAAAATATCATCTATTGTAATGGTTGTGATCGTTGGGATTCGAACTGCCTCTAGCTGCTGGGCAGTCTCGGTATTCCAGTTGGTAAGACATCTGCTCTAGAATGGCGAGGGTCGTGGGTTCGAACCCCACCGGAGGAATATGCCTGTGGATTTTTTTCACAGGACTTGGGAAAGTCTGTGTCTGGGCTAAAAACACTAATAATGATTCAGTCTTGTTATTTGTTTTACAGATTGAGAGATACTTTGGTTTGATTGATCTCCTATTGAGTTCTAAATGCCCTGTGCTGCTAACCGGACCCTCTGGTGTAGGCAAGTCAGCTTTAATACAGGTATAATATTTCCATCGTCGGCCTTCTGTTTTAACAACTGGGGTGGGATTTGGTAGATGCACTGGTCATTTGTATGTAGCAGCCCTCGAATTAACCCACGGCACCTACAGCAATTGCCGTGGTGCCCTGTGCTTTTGCCTTGGTGCCCTTTGCAAAGTTCCAATACAAATTGACATTATCCTCATAGAAGTGCCCCTTACCAGAGGAAAAACTGCTATGCCCCTTCAAGAGCAAAGTTCAAGGCCTGATGTAGTCATAATCACTGAATAGACCGATCCATTAAGCCCCGCCTACTAACGTATTGAAAAATCACAGTCTTGACAACGCCACTGAAAGTCCAACAAATGTCTGACACGTTAAAATCCCATTAGAAAAGAAAACAAACCGCCGCCATTGTTCTGACACACAACAGCACACACAACTGTGCTTTCTTTTGTTTTATTTAAATTTGTTTGTATTTCTGGTGGTGCAAATTCCACAGCTATGGTCCCTGTACAGTTGTGTAAAAGTAGTTTAACAGCGTTCCTGTCTGCACTGTTCTTTGGACTCAAGGCACTGCTCAAAAGGCCACGAAACTAAATCCATACCATTCACGAAAACCCTGTACATGTGTGTATCCAATATGTGGGCGTGTGGCTGCAACTGAAACACCGTTGCAATCGTGGCAAGAAAGTCACGCCATGTGCTGTTGCTAGGCAGTTGCTAAGGTAGGCGGGGCTTAATGGATTGGTCTATTGGGGTTTGTACTCCAAGAAGATGAAGTGATCCTCACGATGTAGGGAAGTTTGTTAACATTGTGAGGAGGGTCGTTACTTCAGAATTTTTGTTTCACTTCAGAATATGGTTCATCCCAAGCACTACTACCTCAAGACTAACATGTCTCCTGGTCTCAGCTGTCAATCATTTGAAGATGCTATCATCAGTAAGCTCCGCCCACGTAGTGTCGCCATGGCAGCTGTTGCTACAGGAAGCCGTCAACAGAAGTCAAGTTCTAGTCAACTGTTTTTCATAGATGATCTAAATTGTGCTTCAATTGACAGTAAAACAGGTAGGTTCCTTGATGTTTGATGAGAATGTTTGCTCATCGAGACGTTATTGTGAAATTTGCTCACATCAGCGAATTGCCGCATGCAGCTCAAAATAAACTTGACAAACATGATAGAGATGGTAGTGCCTGCTTTCCGTATTTTCCTGCGTATAAGACGCTTGGTGTATAAGACGCAGTACCCTAAAATCACCGAAACAGAATTCAAGTGTCTATGTATAATAAGGCGCACTGCCGTATAAGACGCATCATGACTGCACACACTGAGGCCTGCCAGGCGCCACTCACTGCCGGTACCTCGCCACACAGGCATCATTGTGACACTCAACATGAAGAGGTGGTGAATTTTGTGATCCTGAAAACTAGTAAAACATCGCTTTTGTTTTTTAAATTAATTTAAAACAGGTAAGAACCAACAAACGTGAGCAGGCGCTTTCATACACAATGTAGTAGAATGAGAGCATACGCCCTCTATTGGCGAAATCTAACAATGCCATAACATACTTGTACATAATCGCTTGTAAATGACTTGGTAAGTAAAGACTTGTTATCTGCGCATACTCTATAAAAACTAAAAATTCCTCAAAATGTTGTCACTGGTGTGTGTGCTTAAGCAGTGTACAGCATGGGTCGTTGCTGGTTTGCGCCTTGGAGAGCAGCATGGTCGACGACGCACAGTCTCTCAGATACTTTCATCTTGAGCTTGTTTACTACTAGAAACTACTACAATGTGTAGGTTTTATTATAATAAAATGATAACTCATAGGATTACCATGGACTAACTGAAGGGTTATTTTATAGTATAAATGTATAAATAAATCTATGACAATAATTTTCACTTTGATCTCAAGCTATACCAGATAAGGTGCATCATTAGATAAGATGCAATGATGTTTTAATACCTTTGAAAGTCAGATAAACCGTGTCTTATATGCAGGAAAATATGGTAACTTATTGGGCTTTTGAAGCAACAAACACAAATATAAGATTGTTGAGTTGTAAACTGTTAACAGCAGTTCCTTTACTTAATATTTATCCCAGGTACCCTGCCTTGTACTGATGTCCTACGCCAACTTCTTGTACACGGTGGCGTCTATGACAGAAAGCGTCTCTTCTTCAAATCACTAGAGGGCGCTAATTTCATCACTGCATGTGCCCCGCCCGGTATATCAGGTGTGGGTAGTGGAACAGCCAGCCACCCTCTGTCAGCTCGTCTGACCAGGCTATTCTGTGTGTTGTCAGTGTTCCCTCTGGGTCGAGATGAGATGGATGATCTTCATCGGCCGAATCTGCAGGGTTGGTTGGAGGAGTTCCCTGCTTACTCCTTGGCTCATCATTATGAGTTAGCTCAGGTTAGCAAACCCTTTAATGATTTGAGAATCTTAACCATTTGTACTCCTTGGCTCATCATTATGAGTTAGCTCAGGTTAGCAAATTAAATGATTCAAGAATCTTAACCATTTGTACTCCTTGGCTCATCATTATGAGTTACCTCAGGTTAGCAAACCCTGAAATGATTTAAGAATCTTAACCAACTCACTTCTCAAACTAAGGCTGATGGTGCCCTGTTTTTTCTTATTCCCTCCAGGCACTCCTATCAGCAACTCTTGACCTTCATGCAGCGATTCATTCCAAGCTTTGCCCTACTCCTATCACACCTCACTATGTCTTCTCTCTACACGACATCAATCGAGTCATCCAAGGATTATATCTCTTATCTCCTCACTCCCGGGGTCGACCGAGACATGGAGCTAGAAGAGGGGGAGGAGGACGTCCACAAGCAGCAGGTAAGACTCTCTCCTTTGTTTTTCATCTCAATGTTCTAAAGTCTTGACTCCTACTTCATGTGAACCTGATTTCAAGCAAAATATGATTTTACAAAAACCAGACTGTTAGACTTGAAACCTGAACAAAATTGCGTGTTATAAAACACCTCTTGCTAGTTCTGTATTCTTGTTGGCTGAAACACGGTCTTGTGGGGTTAACTATTATAGGCTAGTGCATGAATTTTCACCACAGTGAACTAGACGCGTGTCAAGATATCGCCCATGCATAATTTGCAGGAAATAGTTCCCAAACTGGGCACTATAGACCTTGTGCATGTGACATCATTGACCGCTTGTGATCATTTTGGTGATTACTGCGTGTATTTCAGTCGCGTGCAACTTAACAATTATCTGGCGCGTGACGCAAGATGCAGTATTGAGCCAGTCACTGTAAAGAAGTATATTCTGTGTAACCTCCATTTGGCGCGTAATGTCGTAGCGGGTCAGGCTGGCACGCGTGATGATATGTTTTGTGCATATTTTACCGCATAAAATCTACTTTTTAGACCCCAAATTCAACAATTCTTAATACCAACATAAGTTTTGTGCGAGTAAATGCATTAAGTGACATATTTTCAGTTTTCAGAAACGATCTCAAAATCCCTGCTTAATTATGTTAATATTTACAATAAACTTCACCCTCACTTACGTTTTCTATGGAGAGGTAATCACCAAAATGGCAAAGTTGAAAGCGTGTGTGTGATCTGTGACATAGTTGCACAAGGTCTACACTAAAAAAGATTTGACAGTGGATAGTGCGCCCTCTCGTGATGTGAACAGCGAACAGCAATTAAAATAATAAAGCATTCCTGCAATTGTTGAATTGCTCCCGGTTGAACTGCTCATGAGTTAATGGTTGAATTAAAACAGTTAAGCTGTAAAAAGTAATTTTAATTTATTATTATTAATTACTTTTTTGGTCTTTCTCATGTTTTTTAACTGAGTTGTGTAATGAAACACGTAAGGACTGGCAAAATTCAGTCACCAGTGTACGTCTTTCTCTCACAGTCCCTTGGGGTGCATAGACGTGCACTAGTGACATCATTGCCAGTCCATATGTGTACAAGATATACAAGTCTTTCAGATGTTGGAAGAGACAATTCATTTAACATTCACATGAAGTACAAGTATGAATCAAGACTTAACTGTCATTCACATCGATCAATCTCTTGCTGATGACACCTAGAATACAAATCAATCTGGATGTCTAGTCACACAATAAAACTTCAAACAGTCACCATTATTGATTAATTTTCCATTTATTGTCCGTATTAACGATCAAATTTGAGAGATTTGGGATGATTACGGCGATATCTGACAGAAGGAATATTTTTAGTATTAACATTTTATTCTCATCACATTTCATATCTCAGTTAAATAAATAAATTTTTACCATGGTTACTTTGAACAATTTATTTCTGAATTACATAAATCCATCCAGTAAAGAAACGACAGTAGATTATGAAGATGTTCTTATTTTACCTCTCACATAAACTACATTTTTATAAAGCTGGAGAAATGAAAACCTTTGGTAAATTTTGTACATTTGTCCTTGTATGGCTTGGTTAAAGCAAGAATGATAAGCGATTTTAACATTCCGATTCCCACCTTTTTTATTCTCTGTCCCTTCCCATCCACAAAATTCACTCCATAGCACTACAATTTCATTTTCTCCATAAATAACTTTGTTTTTCCACTTCTAACAACCCTGAACTACCGTTCTGCTGTAAAACAAGGATGCAGCGGTTTTTTATTTTTATTATCAAAGCTATTTTTTACTGATGGACATACTCACAGGGACAAAGTTTCCTACCATCAGCAGAGCTGCCAAACATTTGCATCTTGCAATCAGGGAGATATTTAGAATTACATTAACATGGAAAAGGTTTCCATGATCAGGGAGATTTTCAAATTTGTTAATCAGAACAAGGAAAGAATGCTTTATTTTTCAGGGAACTTTCTGCAGAATCAGGGAGAGTTGTATTTTTTCATTGCTGTTTTTTTTTTTTTTTTTTTTTTTTGCTCATTGGCTATTAATGGAGTTTTAAATATATATATCAAATTATTTCAATTTCTTACCTTTTATATATTTGCTGATATGAATTGTTTTTTTTTAGGCCAGTATCACTTATTCGCTTTGTATGATGCTTTTGTATAATATTTTTATATTCTCTGTACGTACCGAGGGCCACCATGGAGAGCAGTGCTGAGCACTGATTGGGGTTAATACCCTCAATAAATATGACTTAAACAAAAATAAGTTGGCAGCTCTGCATCAGTAAACAGCCCCGTTCCCACTAGAGGAATTCCTGGGGAAATTAGGTTGAGACCTTTTCAAATATGAATTGCTGACCCTGGCAAACTCCCAGGAAATATTCATGTAGAGCTTCCCCTGCTTAGGAGGAGAGTTAAGTAAGGTAACCCCGGGGAAAGTGTACAGAGGATTCAATTTACACCAGAATTGCACCCAACATGGGATGGCTGTGGGGTTAAAATCCCAAGTAGTTTCCTGAGGTTTTATTTCCTGTGAATTGGCAAAGACAAGGCACCTGTCTACATCAGCTTTCTCCAGCATGTACATTTAAACAATGTACACGTACATGTCATAATTCTATAGAGAGGTTTCATGTGGCGATCAAACGAGACCTTTTTCTAATGCTGCCTGCACGAACAGATGCTGGAAATCATTCAGCAGACGAGGCATTCAGCTATTGAGTTTGTACATGGCTGCCCCCAACGACATGGCTGCCAAATGAACTTTTGCCGGGGTCACGCAACCTCTCTGTATTTTATGTAATTCGAAATTCATCATTTGTCTAAATTATTGGGTTACATGATCAGGTACAGATTTTACTTGATGTAGTAATTGCATCAGGGTTAAAAAATATTTTTGTTTTTGTTTTACCCTTACACCACTGTGTACTCCATGCATTCCCATGCCTGGGACAAACCAGTGGACTAGTGTTTTTCTGCAGGAGTCGGAAAGCATTTGTGCTTATCACACATCAGTGTACTGTGTATGGTAAAACCTTAACAGTACAGATTTCACTACGAAGTAGCAGATACATGTACATTATATACAGCCAATGTTAAGTAAATCTGAATTTGTTCCACTATACAATTGTTGTCTGCTGTGATGTGGTCCATGCTGTTTAAGACACCCGAGGGGGCAGATGGCACCCAAGGCGAAGCCGAGGGTGTCATCGGCCCTTGAGACTGTCCAAAACAGCATGGACCACATATCACAGCAGACAACAATTGTTTTGTTATACCATGGTATTGAATTGCAGGATTGTTAAAAAGGCCCTTACCGACATAGTTTGCAGACGACAGTATTCAATTCAACAAAAGTGCGTCAGTTACAAATTTTTTATCAACCAAAATGTCAACTGGTCCCTATATCGCGAGCATCATATCGAAAGTACAGTAGCTTGCATAGTACCAGTGATTGCATAGTAACCTCTTTCTCAGGTAGTACCGCTAATGTGGTTGTACAGATCAATGGGGACGATGAAATAATGTTCTGAGAATGATCTAGGTAATGGACGCGGGTGTCATGACCTACCTCTTTCTCGGGTGTATTGCTACCTTCAATATACATATCAATGGGGATGATGAAATGAATTTTCTGAGGACAATCTAGGTAATGGACCCCGACAACATCACTTTTTTGAGAAGACATGAAATTTTGTATTTTGTCACGTGATTGGTTCTCGACCAATACAAATTCACAATCTAATACCATGGTATAACAAACAGTTTTGAAGGTTTCCAAGTTCAAAATTGATTATGGTTAAAGGACCCCTGAAGTAAATATTTCTCAGGAACATAGTTTGTGCTACTTTCTAATCCCCTTACCTTTTTGGTTAATTTTATCAAAAAGTTCCCTTCTTCAAACATTTAAAATTTCCCATGCTTTTCTGGACAACTGAGGGTGCTGTTGACTTGATGTCATTTCAGGGGCACACTGTGGTTTTTCTGCTGAAACTCATAAAATTGTAAACCCCATTGCGGCAATCCTTTCACTCAAAAGGGAAACGTTATTAATATTCCAAAACCATTTAATTTGAGCTTATTAATGTTTTCTTTTGTAACCCCAACCCCTGACATGCTGTACAGTGTTTCAGGCCTAAAACTTCACGGAGGCAACGAAGGCAGTTGCCTCCATTGCCCCTGGTTGTTGCCTTGGTGCCCTTGAAATGTTCCAATAGAAATTTACAATTTCTTCATAGAGGTGCCCTTTATCAAGAAGAAAATGCCTTGGTGCCCTTGCCCTTTCAAGAACGAAGCATACAGGCCTGGTGTTTATGATAAGTTAAACAGTCTTTCTGATTTACAGATTATACACGCAAGTATATACAAAAATAAAGTTGGTAAATAAATAAAGTAAACAGAAATTATATTTCTTCGAGTAAACCTCTTAATTCTTAACAGCAAAAAAACGATGGATCAAAATACCATTATCATTAACCCAGTCTTGTTATCAAAATTAGAAATAAACATTACAATTTATATTCAGTACAGACATTAACATGATCAAATTAAATTCAATATTGATTTCAATCCAGGGACAACATCTGGCAAACAATAAGCATTCTTTACAAACCACTCCAAAATAACTCTTAAATCCTTAAAATAGGCAACTTCTAATCAATTATTTAAACAGCTTGTTAAAATTTAAAGCACAGTAATTGGAAGTCTTTCCTACATTTAATTATAAGGTTCAAGAGTGTACAACCAACCATTATGTTCTTAAAAAAAGCCAATGAATCTGAGAAAAGATTTATTTGATATATTTCTATATTTTGTTCATTGATTTGCAGCACACAGTTTAGACCATGAGCACACGTTGACACACAGTTCTAACCTGTACAGTTAATAACATGTAGCAGACAAATAAATCTTTCAGATTGTCTCGGATCATTAACTCCGAATATTTCTCTGTGAATCGGTAATTATGTTAAGTGTTACATACACATGCAGGGACCTACACATGTACATGTGTACATGTTCGTAGATTTCACTAAATCCACAATACACATGCTGGTACCATAGCTGTTTGGTTATTATTATTAATATTTAAGCCAGGTGTACATGTAAATTAAAATGAAAAATGGACCTACCAAAATGAAAAATCAAGCAACAAACCACAAGGGAAACTGACTGGGTAAATTTTTAAATCAATTTTAGGGTGAACACGGTAGATACAGCCGGTGGTCGCAGGTTCAAATCCTGCTCCAGTCAATTTTTGTTAGTTCACCCCAAAATAACATTAAAAATGTACTACATGCACATGGATTTTTGTAAACAGTACCAATAACTGTGTGTTAAAGCGATAGCCGGTTGAAAATTGTTTGTTTCATTTTATTTATTTTTTTATTTATTCATTTACTTTTTTTTTTTTTTTTTTTTGGGGGGGGGGGTGTTATTTTTTATTATTATTTTTTTTCGTCATTTCTGTTTGTTTTTTGTTGTTGTTACAGTTATAAGGCAGGGTTCTTCCCATGCACAAACTAGCGTATCAGGCTGATGTGCAGAAATTACGGCCGATACGAAAAAAAAATTGATTTTAATGTCAAGTTCACAAAAAATCCTAACACAAAACCATTTTAAATGCTCCAGATTGCACAGAACATCGTGTTTGTTTACATTTAATACCCACAATAGGTCACGTGATGGGGGTCGCGCAATTGGTCTATTGTAACATTCCTGGCCTTTTGTCTTTAGATTAGAGATTAGTTGTTTTAACCCAAACATACAGGTGGGTCATTCCATGAAGGTGGAACCATAGGGATACCGTTACATCGTTACCACCTATGATGCTTTTTCACCACTTCACTAGTCTACTTCGTCAATCTTGCTTTACATGGAATAAAGAACACCAAACGTGAATCATAAAAAGGATTTACTTGATTACTGTGGTGTAAAATAAACGTGATACAGTGCCTGCACTGATGTAACAGGGACACCATAGGTGTGACATTTGGTGTCCCCGTTACATTGTGACATATATCCTTAATTTTCTCAGCCATGTGTACTTTAATACCCATGAAGGCAGTTATTTTTCTTATGGATTTGGCATCAAGTTTCTGTTGAACCTCATAAATTTGTTTATTACTTCCATAATATTGAAAAATATGTGTTACAAGCATGGTGTCCCTGTTACATCGTTATCTTGAATTTTTAAGAATTTAGCAAAAATATCAGGTAAGATGGTGTAGAAAGGATTTGAAACTCTCTGAAACACTTCTAAAACCCAAATAAAAGGTGATGATTGATAAACATAAATTAGAATCAACATTTTTTTCAAACGAAAATGATAATATTGAAAAATGTCACAAAATTGGTCCCACTTTCATTGAATGACCCATGTATGCCTCCTATGTGTATTTCAAGCATATGACATTGTATGAAGACATTGGATTGTAGAACAAACATGGTTTTGTGTGCACCCACATAAACATTCATTGCATGTACATGTATGTGTACATTATAGTAAACGTGTACAATTTACACATTATGCTCAGACTTGTCTTATGTGCATTACTGTATGTACAATAATATGTACAACGCATTGGTCAAACAGTGTCTTGTTAACTACATACTGTATGCATGAATATGTGCTGAGCTTTCTGTTTTTCGGTGTGTGTGTGTGTGTGTGTGTGTGTTTTTTTAACACTTGTGCACAAAGTTGTTTCTACAGTAGATAATAAATATAATGGACAGTATTTTATGATCATGTAACTTTTAAATTAACTTCAAATTTGAAGGTAGAGATTTGTCCCTACATCAAGATTTACTTGCACAAATTCATTGGAATGTACATGTAACAAATTTTACCGAGCTCTAAAAGCTTTCCCTTGTTGACAAGTCTTACTTGACATTTATCAAAGTTTTAAGGTTTCATGCACAGAACTGAAACATCATAAATTTACATCAACATTCACCCTACATGTCATTTTGGTTGTAGACTGCTGATAGTGTGCACTGCAACTGAGCATAGTTTTGTGGTGTGCCTGGAAGAAGGTCGTAAGGCTGTACGATCTTTCTCCGTGCACGCAAATTACAACTTTCTGCCCCAACAGAAGGTCACAAGCAACAACATGGCACTTTTGAAAAAACGTAGGTCATAACTGTTGTATATTTTGTTGCTAGAATTAAACCCAAAACATGCTTTTCCATTCCTATGCAGAATTTAACTTTCCTGGGTTGCATTTTCGCGGCTATAACCAATAACTGTTTCGGTTATTGACCAGTGGTTAACCAATGGCCAATTCAACTGAAACAGTTATTAGTTACGGCTGCGAAAACGCACCCCTGAATGACTTACAAATAAAAGAACCAAACTTTCACAGTCAGTTTTCTTGAAACACAATTTTGGACAGTAATTGCTTACGACCTTTTGCCGGTCATACTTTTGTTATGTCCATCTTCCATGCCCACGACGGTTTTATCTCTTTACTTATAGCTATATTTCCTCAGACAGTTCCCTTTATGGTCTACTTTTATAAAACAACCATCTGAAGTAATTGCCATGGCTTCCTGAAACCCAACGATACCGTGTACATCAACTAATCTTATGATGTCATTGGTACGTGGGCTGAAGACGTGGACAACTTGAGCAAGTCTTTCATCATGTACCAGAAGGTAACCATCTAAGGTGATGGCCACGGAGCCAGGATGGAGCAAACTGTCTCGGTTACCAAACTGCTTTAGGTATTTCCCATCCGCGTTGACACGTACGACACACTGGTTCCCTTTGTCGCTCACGTAGATGTTACTGAACTTATCCACACACATACTGATTGGGAAGTTGAGCTCTCCTCGCCCGCAGCCCTGGTTACCGATCCGCTGTATGAAGAAACCCTTCTCATCGTACATGAAGACGCAGCATTCCAAGCAATCAAGGAGTAATGTATCCCCACGAGCATTGACAGCAATGCTTGTGACATTCTTCACATCATTGGCTTGGAACCGACGAATGAACTTTCCATCTGTGGCATACGAGGAGACGCACTTCCGATTGAGGAAGAACATAGTGAGTTTATCCTCCATATCAATAGTCAACAATGCGTAGTTCTTATAAGACACGCTGAAGGTCTCAAGGAACATTCCGTCTCCATCCAGCTTAACAATCTCCTGATTCTTAAAGGTATCTGCAAGGTAGATGTTTCCCTTGGAGCAAACAGCGATGCCGGACACATCTTCAAGGAGTATCTCCTCCTCCTTCGAGGTACACTCAATGATCTTATGAACAGAGACGACGAGAGATGAGCCTCTAAGAGGGGTACCATCGAGTGAGATTCTCAGAAAGTGATCTCCAACGATTCTTGGAAGGAATTTGATCACGTAAGATCCATCCGAAGTAAATGTCTCATCAGTTTCTGTCTCATAAGTCATAGGATCTTTAAGACAGATGTCAATGTTCATGTCTTCGGGAAGAGGTTGAGAGTTACCATTGCTGTCGGTAGCATGAAGACGGATTATGCACTCGGTACCCACTATACCAGGCTGGATGTCTGTATGGAAGTCAAGAACGGAAATCTTCATTGGTTCATCATGCACCGGTTCCCTTGACACGCATACCAGCATTTCATAGTTACCCACAATGGTAGGTGAAAACAGGATGTGGTAAGTGCCATCCATGTTATCTTGAAGGTCACAGGTCATAGGGTCACCTGATGGAGATTTTAGTGTTGCCTGTACAAGTGCCCCGCCCTCTGTACTCTTTTCTCCATCAAGGTTGACTGTCTTAAGTCCAACTTTGCACTCCTGGTTAACGAAAGCTGGGTACACTGTAACATCGGTCTGGAAAGGAGCGATATTGTTGGTGTAGATCTTCCCAAGATCTCGTACACTGAGCTGGAAATGCATCTGTGCGGCGTTGTGCTGGTGACGGAACTCAATCAGACTGTTAGCAACAGGCTTGGAGTAGAAGAGTCTGTCATTGATCTTGGAGAGTGTTGGTTTGAGTTTCTGCCAAGCTCTTGCCGTCTCGACTTGATTCCGGTGTAAGATGGCTGTCTCTGTAAACTCCCCCGTGGCCATGATGGCTGCCAGTGTAGTTTCAGCTGCTTCTTTCTGTTCTTTGATACTTGATGCCATCTTACTGTAGACAGCACGAGCTGTCTTGATCAACTCCTGCTCCCGTTTCTCCAGATCTCGATGTCGCTCAACAAAGTAGGCATGGATGTCTTCCTCTACCGTCTTAGCGTTGATGTTGAGCTTCCTCTGCTCTGTAATAATATTACCAAGAAGCATCTCCAGGGGTCTCTGCTGGCTCAGGCACTTCCCCATCAGATGACCAAGCTCACGTCTCTGATTATCAATCACGGACCCCAAGTCCACGAGGTGATGACCATCGTCAATATGTGCCAGATTGGAGCAAACCTGGCAAACAGCAACTTTGCATTTCTCACAGAAGAGCGTCAAGGCTTGTCGGCTGTGGATTGTACAGAAGAGTCTGCGTCTCTGAAGCTGTGCCTCTTCATCATCATTCAGATCACCAAGAACGTTGACATGATGATCTTGAAATCCATTGGCATACTGATGAGCAATAACACACTCTCGACACAAATACCGGACACAGTTAGCGCAGCAGACTAGCGCCCTCTCATGCTTATCACAGCCCTCGCAGATAAATGCAGAACCAACACGGCTCTCTGGAATCTCATCTATCGCCAGGAACTCTCGAAGCTTCTTGACGTTGAAGTTGGTTGGGAAGGCAGACATTCCACTTGGTGGGATTCCAGTAGGGGCTTTGCAGAGTGGGCAAAGAAACTCCGGCTTCCCATTAACAAATGATGCCAGGCAGTGAATACAGATAGTGTGTAGACACGGCAGATATTTGGGGACTCTAGTTTGATCATCATAAACTTGTCGACACTGGCTGCATGTGAGAAATTTCTGTTGGAACTGTTGCCTGGTGCTGTGCAGGGCAGCAGCTGCTGTGAACCCATTCTCCATGGCTGCTTAGTGTCACCAATAATGCTCAGAAGGCATGTGAATATAGCAGATCAACAACAACTCGGCTCCATATTCTGGTTATAAAAGAGAAAGAAATGCCAAGTTTTAATCATTTGTCCAATCACAAGAAAATTATAGTCCATTCACTCAGAACCATCCCCAACCCATCAAAATCCAACTGCATGTTTTGTTTGATTCTGTTGGACTGAGGACTGCACTAGTAAACTATTATACCTTACACGGGATCAGACATACAGTACCACCATAATCAGTCTTACAGTTTGGAATTATGGTGTTGGATTTTGTTAGAGTGTCGAAGGATCCTAGTAAATCACTCTCTTGAGTGAGTTATAGGGTTAAGAAATTAAATGCAAACACACCAGTCAACAATGATGGTCAACAGTACTCCTATATACTCCCCCAGTACAACACATGATGGTAAAACATACAAACACAACAACAACTCCCAAAATTGTCTTATTAATGCAAGAATGAGATTATTGTAATATTACTATTTTTCAATAATAACTTCCATTAAAGGTGTTGTGTCTTCATGAATATCAGTAAATGGAATAACCCAGTTACTACATGCGCGTACGCACCGGCGGTCACATCACAGTTTGACAAAGACGGCTCACACTTTGCGATTTGACCGCAAGCGCGCGTGTGTACAGTATCTGGGTGAGAGTTCATCTTTCTATGCACAGCCACAGGCCTGCTATAATCATGACGACACAGCCCCTTTAATAAATAATTTCATTTGACTATCATAATATGACACTTCCTCAGTAAAACCTCTTCTGCATCCAGAGAATGCACTTTTGGTTATGGCACACACACACACACAAAAATAAATTATGCTAGCTTCCAAGTGTATATGTATTAATACTTGTACTACACATATGTACTATAGGGTGTCAAACATTGCACATTTAGTTTTACACTTCCCACTTGAGTAATTATGAGGGGCAGGGCCATGAATTTCCTTCCTCCATGTTAACAATGACTGTTCATGGTGTTTGTGTTGACTGTTAGGGGTCATCCAATGTCATCCAGTCTACAGAATGAGTCATGTCATGGACATGATGGATTTTAAGAATTTACAACAATGATAACGTTCATCATTAAGCCATCCCTCTTTAGACAATGTTAGATGCCGATTATCTTTTATAGGCCCTAAGTACTACTTTTTGGAATTATACAATTTACAAAGACAGGATTAAGTAATTATTAGATTTTCCCCAATATTATTAATATCACAATATGGTTGGTTTAGTCTGTGGATGAATTCAGCCGAATTCAATTACATATTTTCTCTTGATAAATAATAAATGATTAAATAAATAAATCCCTAGACAGTTAAGAATGAATAGAATGATGTATGTATACATAATGTCTGTCAATACGTGATAATTCTTATAAAGACTAACTATGGGATTGGTAATAATTAACAAAGAAATTGATCATTTCAATCTGAAAGCTGACTGATTATGAAGCACCGATCCTCCAGAGAAATAGTTATGTCTGAAATACTGATGTCATCATCATCATCATCATCAATGCGTTTAACGTCTCTTGTTCCCCGTAGTCGAGGGTTGGATGCATTTGTGGTCATGTCGGCATGGTCTGATAGCATTTCTCCATGCCTCCCAGTCATGGATAAGATTCAAGTTGATGCCCTTGAGATCGTCTGGGATGTTGTCCATCCAGCGCTTTCTTGGGCGACCACGTGGACGGACGCCCTCTACCTGTAGATCTAGTACCTTCATTGGCCATTTTGCATCACTCATGCGCTGGATGTGCCCATACCAGCGCAGTCAAAGTCAAGAAACTAGCATTTGAAACTCACCAAATCACCATTGCTTAATTCAATTGCCTCAATCAAAATAAGCCTTGTAACAATCAAAATTGTAACCTTTACAAATATTTTGTTTTGTTATGTCAGAGTAGTTGATTTATTATCGACCCATAATGGCGGTGTGGAAGGAGATTCTGTCCAGCAGGGAGATTCTGTCTTGGCATATGGCGAATTGTGTACTAACTCCTTCTGATAGCGCCCTCTTTTGAATAAACTCCTCCAGCCCACGTTAATTTACCGTATGGTGGACACATTACCCGGAGGACAGAATACCCTATGACAACGGCATTAAAATAAATGTGAATGAATGAATGAAAACAAAAATAACAATAAAAAACAAATAAACAAATAAATAAACGGTGAACATTTCACAGCTTGGTTGTATAGTGTATTGAATGAAAGCTAGATAATAGGAATGAACTTTCTCCCCAAAAATGATGATGTTATACCTTTAAATGTATTGACCTGCCTGAGTCCCAGGTCTGCAGGTTACAGTGATGTTTATTTTGAGTTACCTCTTTATGGAGGTATGTAAATTTTATAGGCCTATTCTGTTGGTAAGTCATTACGTCACACACCTGCACATCTGCTGCACACCCGTCGCCAGTTCCAGTTTCAAAGCCGGCATACGTTACTGTGTTATTTTTCCGAAAAACACTCAATCCTTTATTCAAAGATAATTCTTATGAAAGAAACCGATATTTCTGATAAGACTTTGAGTCTTTGCAAGACACTTGTGAAAGACAAAAGGAAAGTATGTTTTTCTTGCATTAAATCAAAGACAAAAAGTTCATTGCATTTCCTTTGGGCTTTTGGCAATCAATGGAGCCAGTTTGTGTGAAGTGGGCATGACTTACATTGGAATTACATCACAACTACAAACAGGCTAGAATGAATAATATTGAGGATAATACCAACTGCAACATTTCATCTTTTCATTACAATAATTCAAAGCATTCAGCCATACGGTCTGTCCTAGACTTCTAAAAACAAACGTGTTACAAACTCATTGCCGTTTATTGATCCCTTACCACCACTCGCCAACAAAACACCGCATCTATCCATATCACCCACTCATCAACAGGTGATGCGATAGTTCCAGCGGCAAACACAGCCATCTGGTTCACCCCACTACATTCTATTGGTTTCTCAGACAATATTATGTTAATTAGGCGGTATAGTACCAGCCGAAAAAAAGTATGACCTCACATTTAATTCATGCATGGTAGTACACTGTCAATGAATTGACTTCATAATTTACACATGTCATGGTATGGTATATATTAAAGGCTATGTGAAGTCTTTAGAACTAAAATCAAAGATACTAGAAACACAAGATAGGACACTTCTGCCATTTTGCACCGTAGCAGATGTAACGCCTTTATACATACCAAACGCGCGATGGCGCCCAACCCCATGTGTAAATTTTGCAAGGTTTATTGACACAATTTATTGCCGAACACCAAATATTCAATCTGCCTTCACCTTTTTTAGTTGGTGGGATCCTTTGGCTTTAGTTTTTCCATTTAGTAGGCCCTACTTAGCGCGCAAACGATCTTTGGTTTTGACTTATCAAACGACGACAGCGGGCGCACCCATTTTGCGTTTTATGGTTCTGAATAGAGTGTCCTATCTTGTGTTTCTAGTACCTTTGCTTAAACTACTCACAGTAGGCCTATGTACATGTGTCACTCTCCAGCAGCAGTAGAAAAATATACCATGGAGAAATCATACTTCACATAATGTACATGTACATGCATGTAAAATTGTTTAAATTGTACAACTGTACTGATAAGTGAGATAAGGAGAAGCGGAGGCAAAAATGCCGTATCCAGCTGCCACTTTATCTCCCTTAATTTAGGTCAAATTATATCCTTACCTGTCCAGAAAGGTTGACAGAATGTATACAGAGAGGAACAGGCACTTTGAACGATTACAAAGTACCGAACTCATGAAAAATAAAGCCATTTTCATGTCTACGGTGGTCTTGACAACGCCACTGGCCAAATGCCATTTTAGTTCATTTGGGCATGAATGCGCAAGAGTTCCGGCCACATGATGAAATGTCCGCTTGAATTTTCTTTTTTTAAGGTCAATAATTAGCTTTTTTGCTACCAATTCCTCGAGAGGAATATTAAAAAAGGGAAATAAAGCCCAACATCCACTAAAAAAATCTAAAAAAATCCCTTAAAAAGTGGCAGTCGGATATGAAAACTTTTCCGAAGCTGATTGTACCCATATGAATGATCACGTTGTATGAGATTTCTGAGTACAAAATAAATCAAACATGGTGTCACCATAGAGCATAGAGCAAGGGTGTCACACAGGCTCTACATCATACGAACAAGAAAAGGCAATGTGCCGATTACGACTGCCACCTTCTCACTCATTTTGAACCAAAAACCATGCAGATAAAAAATGCCCCCCAAAACATAATCATATCTGGGTAAATAGAATTAAGATAACCTTCTTCTTGGTAATGGTAATGATAAATGATAGACCCAGTAACTGGGGCGCTGTACTCCTTTTCTTGAGATTTTGGCATTATCGGTCGTATGACCAATATTGTCAAAATCTCAAAAAAGGAGTACAGTGCCCCAGTTACTGGGTCTAGATAAATGAAAAATTGCCAGTTGGATTCGGCATCTTTTCATGCATGGTACACACATCTCACAATCATGGCCAAGCATTTACTCAAAAATTATGTGTTCTCATATAGTCAAACATTCATGTTAGACAATGTTAGAACTCACATTTCGCTGTACATTTCGTAAATTTTGCACAACATCAATGTACGCTAGCAATATCATAATATGAACATGAAAATGTTACCTGTCACTGTTCTATTCCAATGAGGTTTTCTTTCAGTTCACATGTTACCACTAAGACAAGATACAGTACATGTAACGATGAGGACCTTGGTGACACCATTATTGTGTTAATTCCTTCCTCTATGCTTCCTCCATGCACAGAGTATGCAAAGAGTGAGACACAATAAGAAACTTTAAGAATGGATGGCCAATCTTGAATCTAAACAAACCATAGAATTTACTTAGATCACTCCGTTCAGTTATATGTCCCAGGCTAATCTGGCTCTCTCTGTCTACATGTACATGGTCTACGCAGCTAGCTAGCTGGGGCTGAATTATCATCACTATCACTGTCAGCATGTAGAATTTGTTTGCATTGGGAGGTACTTGCATTGAAATTCTATGGTCACCATTCATGCATAACCAATCTGGTGAGGTAGTAGACTTGTGTAAGTCATCTAGTAATCTTTAGTGAGATTGTAAACTTGACTGCTTCTGTTAATCTCTGTGTACTTGTATAGTGTGTGTGTTGTGTTGTCATATTAGCCTTTTAGAAAGACTCTGCTAGGGTCCAAACGTGAGGACATAAACAAGTTTTTGCATTTTTACCATAGGGCCTTTGGGTTGGTAAGCAGTTTGCAATGTCAGTTTGCAAAATTTCTGGGTTTTTTTTTTCAGAGTAAACTTGTTCAAGGTATCACCACGTTCTGGCTTGGGTTGGGTTATCCCTGACACCTAAAGATAGAAACTTAAATGATTTAAGGGTTTTAGGAGCGGTTGGGATAATAAAAATGCCCCTCACAGAAATACACACAGCTTTTTTATGATAAAGGAAGGGTAAGAATCCAAGACGAACACTCAAGGCCTGAAGGATCAAGTCTATTGCTATGAATATTCATGACTTTTTTGCTAGCAGTCCTCTGGATCCTGTCTCTGACAGCAGCAGAGTTCAAAGGTCATAATGCTGCACTATCCATTCTGTCTCATGGTGCAGGGCAGGATGTATGAAGTCATTGCCACTTTATTGATTATGCAGGTTGCCATGGTAATATTTAGTTGATTGATTTTGGAGATTGTACAATTGTTAATTAAGGGAATCTGTTGTCAGAATGGAATTGATTGTTTTGGTTTAGCCATATAGTTTGGTCCTAAATTGATATTCTTTGCTCTTTGGTGTAACCTTGCCTCACTTACAATGGATCATTAAACTTGACTACCCTCAGGCCACAGCTACAGGTCAAACAACTTTGTATTTATCATATTGGCTTTTGACAGGCACCCCCCCCCCAAAAAAAAAAAAACCCCAGAGATATACATGTATTTACCAACTGAGCTACCCAGCCCTAATGTTGACGGATTAGTCAACGATTAGGGCTGGGTAGCTCAGTTGGTAGAGTGTGGTTCATTTAGCAGGGGGTCGCAGGTTCAATTTCCCGCTCCAGTCAATTTTTCTTTGTTCACCCCAAAGCTGATTTTAAAATTTACCCACTCGGTTTCCCTTGTGGTTTTTTGCATGATATTATAGACCTATTATATAATCTTGATTACAAATAGAGTGACCTTGTAGTTGTACATTCCGGGGCCTTTCTGGGAATTAAGTTACTGAGCTGGTCATATGGGAAATTTTACATTTTTGTTTCATAATTTCCACATAAATAAACAAGTTTTGAGGTGTGCCCTCTTTCTTCATATCAAAAAGTGGTAAAAAATCAAACCGTGTAATCTCCATAAAACAAATTTTTTTCAATGTTTTCCTCCATTGAGCTGTATACAAATCGCGCCTTTAGGAAGTCCAGGCTCTGTGCAGGGATGAGATTCCTCTGGATTTCCCAATTTTACAAAAATTATTGTTGTGGATTTTTTTTTTTTTTTAAATAATGTCATTTACACTGTACATCCAGGACCTTGTGCAGCCTTAAGGACCATGTCACACAGGGCAATTTTTACCGGCAACTTGGAGGCAACCAACTGCACTGCATGCACAAGAAACACTTTGGTAGCACAGGAGTTATTTTTCTAACAATGTCTTACAACCCTCAAGAAATTGAGGTGAACATTCAAATGCGAATGCCTTTTCTTATTAGAGATTGCCTGGAACTGGTTGCCTGTAAATTGCCTCGTGTAACGTGGCCCTAACACACCACATGTATTTTGACTGCACCAAGGTGCTTTCCCCGTCTACATTTAAGCAAAGAATGCTGCCACTTGATACAGGTTCTGGCGTGGTTGGTTGCCAGAAAAATCTCCACCGGTGTTTCATGTTTTTTTCATTTTCATTCACTCCCATCCCTGCCATCTGCCGCTCTTTTGTAAACATGTGTATGGTGCATGTACCTGCCCCCCCCCCCCACACACACACCCAGTGAAAACACCCAGCTACACCGTTGAACATGCTGAACATGTGATGTCACTTGTTACATGTTCTGTACCATATTGAAAGAAGTTCATGAAGCCCATTTACCCAGAATAACTGAATTGATTAATTCATGAAGTGAGGATGAATTCAATAATTGATACTCTGGGCATTTAGGACTGTCGCATGAAAATCCATGCAGTACGCATCGTGGTCACTGAACTGTACAGAAAAGCTGTATGATTGCTCAATGTACATGCCCTGAAGATTATTCAATCATGGAGGAATGAAATATTTAATTCCTCCATGGTTCAATCCACCAACTTCATGTTTGTAGAACAGTGGTGTAGCCAGGTGGGGGAGGCCTGAGCCCCCCCCCCCCCTTGCCCCCCCCCCTTGCCTCCTCCTATGAGATCGAAAAAAATGTACAAATTAATGATGTGACCATAACTGGTAAACTGGTAAACTTGCGGGTGAAACCATGTATAAATCTCTTTTGGAGGAGTGGTGGCTCTCGGCGTTTCAGAGTATACTCTGCTCGTCTTCAGGACAGCGTTGAAGTCAGTCAGAGTAAGTCGTCTCCTGACAACTGCTTTGCTCTGATAACATAAACGATCATAGGTCAACATCTTGTGGCCTCTTTTATTGAAGTGTTCTTATAATAACGTTTTAACACTTGTGTTATTGTGTCTTGTAGGAGGGCGAGGTCGTAGGGGGAGGGTCAAGGGAGCCGATGGTCAGGGAGTGGTTACTGCCCCGCCCATGATGAGGACTGTAGTTAGACTATGGTGTCATGAAGCCACTCGGACCTACTGTGATAGGATTGTATCTAAGGAAGGTAAAATAATTTTAATTTCAATTTTTCTTTCAGTTATTACAAAATTGTTGTTTTCTAAAATACTTTTTTATCAAATTTCTTTCGAAAATTATATCCTTAAAAATGTAAACTTGTACCCTTAATGTTTATCCACTGTGTTTTCATAAGTCTTATAATTTTTCTCTTTCATTATTTACTTATTTATTTGGTTACTTATTTATTTATTTGTCTGTCAAGATGAGCTGTGGTTTGGCAAACAGCTTGAAGAAATTGTTGAGAAGTGTTTTTGCACTGGAGAAGAGAATCAACGAGTAGTCACACCAATCAACAACCCAGATTCCTTTCAGGTAGGAGTGTGTATTGTTAAGTCTTATAAAACACAGCCCATGTCATTATAAGACATCTGTCCATCATCCTTAAGAGAATGTCAACCATTCTAAAATGTTGTCTCATTGGGAGCGTTCAATCTCAGGTAGCTAAGAGCTGAGAAGTAAACAACTTCCAGATGTTTAATACCGCCCCCTATGTCTTAACCAAAGAATTGGAGCTTAAGCTATAGTTGGAAAGTGAAATACGCATGGGTGCCATTTCAGCCGGTGAATGGTTTGTTTCCCATTGATAGGAATGGTCATTGTCTGCGCTGATCTGCACTGATCAATTGTTGTATCAGTAGAGTTACTTGCTTGCTGAAATGGGGTCCAGTGGGATTTCACATTTCAGCCAGAGTTCCCCATCTTGCGCATTCGGCGCTCTATAATCCTTGGTCTTAACCTATGTAAATCCCCATTTATACTCCTGGATGAAGAGAAGTGAAGTATCTTACCCAAGCACCATGGTTGGCATCCATTTATCATTATGTGATATGTTTGGATTTTCTAACCTTCTTCCTGTTGGTAAAGTCAGTGCGTCACATATGCGCGCATCTGCTGCATGCCCAAAGTGATCCCTACTTCTGGTTCAAATGCTGGCATACGTTTGTGTGTAATTTTACCCCCAAAAATCACACATTTCATCATTCAGAGGCGTTTCTTTTGACACAAACTTCTAATTCTGAGAGAAGAACTCGAGTCTTTGAAAAAGATACTTCATAGCCAAGTCCAACTATTGAACTTTACTTTCATAAATCCTCATATAAAAACTAGCCCAATGCCATTCCTATGGGCTGCTCGCAATCGGTTGGAGTCAGTTGGAGTGAGGTGGGCGTGGCTTACAGTGGAATAACGTCATACTTAACAAAAGGATGGAGTAGAAACTTTCTGTTCATTTGCATGACTTTTATACTTTTTACCCTACATATATTTTTGTAGGCCTACTTTTTTAACTGCCATGATATTACATACTTGTGGTTACTATTTACTCAAGATCTGTTCTGAATTTCTGTTACTTTGTCTTCTTCAAGAGGTTTGCATGCCCCTTTGTTCTATTAATATAATACCCTTGTCTAATTTAATCAAGTCTTTACTTTCAGATCTGAAACGCATTTATTCCTTTCATTTGTAATGATTTTCCTCCTTGTTTACGAATCAATCTTAGTGTATTGACAGCCCGGAGAGTTCCTCACCTCTGTTTATAGCTCCTTCTCCGGCATTCAGTTCTCTACCTCCAACCCCTTGTAGCTTTGTGAGTTAATCAATCAATCCAGACAATTGTTGCTGCTTCCATGAATGAGCTCTCATTGTTTGAATGTAACCCAAATCATCCTCAGCGTTTTGGTGACCCATAAGGAAGGGTAGCTTTAAAATGTGGTGTGCTTTTTGACCAGTTTCTGCCTGGATTCTTTTCTTTTTTTGGGGGGGGGGGTCCCATCCCCCTGGTGTGAGTACTTTGGATCTTTTTTTCTTTGAGGGTATCGCTGGCAAAAAGAAACCCTGACTTGACAATGCCAAGAGAATGAAGATTCTCTTTATTGGATCGTCCGTTTTGTTTTTTTCGACCGAGAAAATGTCAAATCCACGCACCGTGAATTGCAAAACATCAGCCGTTACCTACGGCATAGGAGTGGTACTAAACACGGAACCATGGCTCGATTGCCGGCTCACTTTGACTTACCTCCATTGAGCCGAAATACAATGAATGAACAATGGTGGAAGCCTCTCGATGTCTCATAAACCTCCTCTTGGAACAAAAGAACAAAGGTCTGTAATCGGGGATTACACAAAAACCGCCAAGATCTTTTTTTGTCCTTGTGTGGGTGAAACGAAGCATTAGACTGTGTGTATGTGGTCTGTGCACTACCTGTAGTTGAATGATCGGGCAACCTTTGTCCCGGTGGTCCGAAATTACATAATAGTGTCTTTGCACAGCTTCCGTTTCCAGGCAGGGGAAACATTTGCGTTTTCACATGTCCTCCGGTGCCTACTGGTTAATCAAAAGCTAGAGTTCATTGCTCTTCTAATGAATATGCCCCCTTCCCGAACCCTTCATCCCACCCAACCACAGTTCCAAATAAAGTTACTGCATCATGCAATTATTCCATCAGCAACGCAAAGCTGTTATGTAGGTAGTATAATAGTGTTTGTGAGTAAATAAATCCTCGTTTGTGATTCACTAATACCATGCGTTTTTCAGCTCACATTAAATCATATTTCTTGAAAATCATTCATACATTTGTCTCTACTCAGTGTTTCTAGATGTAATGAAGTAGAATTTCAAACTCATCTTTTTCGATGTCTCTCTTTTCTTTGGTTAACCTAAACTAGTTCTTCGGAGTTTCAGTTTTAGTGGGTGTAGTTTTCCTTCTATCTAATATTTCGTCCATTTCAGTCAACTCCAGCGTTTGCTGTGCTATTTCTTTTATTCATGCTTGCTTCTAATACTTGTGTGGCTGTCATTGCTTTATACAACTGCTTGTTAAAGAAGTACTATTGACTATTAATTTTTAATAAATAAAGGTAAGGAAATAATGTATATTTTTTTGAACAATTTCAATTATTCAAAACAAACCCAACGTTGCAACATTTTCAAATCACTATATTTATTGCAGAGACAGACAAAATATGTTTATTGTTTATTTAAATATTTGTGTGTATTTTATCCTTTAATAGACATCAAGCCTGGCTTCAGAAGAAGGGGAGGAGCCAGGTCAAACTCCGCCCACAAATGGGGTCTTCTCGGGCCTCTCTTCAGTAGAACGAGGTAAGGCCAATGCCGATCTTGTTTGTTTATGCCGTGCCTGTTTTGTTAGTACATTTTGTTTTGTTAGTGCATTTTGTTTTGATGTGATTGGAGTTAGTATTTTCACCATCACAAAGATTTTAGTCAATTTCTTCAATCAGTTGTGTATCATCAATACCATTTTAATCAGTTGCCACCGGGATTTTTAAATTGTTGTTGTCCCGTCCCCCTGGTGGGATTCTTTTGGTGGAATTGCCGGAATCTTTTTTTCTTTGAGGGTACTGCCTGGCATTAACAAACCCTGGCTTGACAATCACCAGAACAAAGATTCTCTTTATTGGATCGTCCGTTTTGTTTCTCAACTGAGAAAATGTCAAATGTTGCAAAGCATCGTCCACCAGGCACTCCAGAATTGCAAAACATCAGCTGTACCTACGGCATAGGAGTGGAACTAAACACGGAACCATGGCTCGATTGCGGGCTCACTCTGACTTACCTCCATTGAGCCAAAATACAATAAATGAGATTACACAAAAATCACCTCGCAATGGCCACAAAATGCCAGTAAAATCAACACCTTTCTTTTCCTTGTGTGGGTGAATCAAAGCGTTAGACGGTGTGTGTATGGTCTGCGCACACTCCTTACTTGAATGACCGAGTGACCTTTGGTCCGGTGGTCTGAAATTACATAATGGCGCCTTAAGACGGCTTCTGGTTCCAGACAGGGGAAACGTTTGCTTGGTGTCAACTGGTTAATTTCACTTTTATTAATCTATTTTGTTTCTGCATTCAACTCCAACTTCTGGAATACTTTAAAAGATTGAAAGTAAAAAATCGATAGTCATAGTTAACAGAGAGATGGAGATGTACAGGCTGGGATCTCAGTACAAGTCATTGAAGGCACGTTGTGTCGTGTCGCTTGGCTTGGCACAAAATATATATTATTATTGTTTTTACTAGATAGATTTGACTTCTGTGTGGTTCCCATACCATTGTTTTCTCTGTGAGATTGTTGACAATTCGTAAAGATTCTTAGTTTGATGTGTTATTTTAATTGCTTTCCACTGCTTTCAATGCACTTTTCAAATCACCTACACATATACACCAATAGGCAGCACAGCAATGACCGAAGACGGTGATGAGCAATCAGAGATAGGCGTGGCATCACCTACCCCTTCGTCACATTCATCCACAGGTAGGGTGTGGTCAGCAAATTGATGTGATCGTCTCTTTATTTAATAAAGGCATCAACAAAAGTTTTGAAATTGTTTTCAATCACCTGTATTTCAGTTACTTGTGACTTGGTTTTAATAATAATAATAAGTTCTTATAAAGCGCTATTTCGTGTAGATCACAGCGCTGATTAGAATATTTTTCCAGCAAGGTATCCGGAGTTACTTTTTGAAGTATGAGACCTATTCCTTTACATAGCACCATGTAACGGTTTACAAGGTGCTGTGGCGCAATCTGCAGCCGATCAAACCAGGAACACCGGGGCGAACCCCTTCTCTTTTTGATAAGTGCACTGGGTTCTTTTACATGCGTTACACAACACACGGGACCTACGGCTTTATGTCCCATCCGAAGGACGCAGCAATAATGGTTAGGTGTCTTGCTTAAGGACACAAGTGTCACGACCGGGACTCGAACCCACACTCTGCTGATCAGAAACACCAGAGCTTGAGTCCGGTGTTCTTATCCGCTCGGCCACGACACGCCACGTCATGTTAAAATAATATCAATGGAAAGCTATCCTTCCTCTTTACAACGCACCCACATTTGTAACAATTACTTGTTTGGGGGGCTCGGCAACGCTGTTGTGAATCTAGGAGAGTCTGAAACAGAATGTGCCAAATCTGATTACATTCATGCATGGTCGAGCGCTAAACACTTCTATTCCAGTCTTACAAACAGTGAGTCTGTGATATTGCTCACCTTATTAAAGTGGTATTCGGTGTCTACTCGTTCATCCAATCTCAAGAAGGCCCATGCTGTAGGGCAGGTTGAAGCTGGTGTTCCACAGAAGCAAGTTATTATTTGGAGTGAACCCTAGTACCATCTCCAAACTGAAGGTCAAGTTCCATGAAACCTGTGATGTCAAGTACAGACCATGAAGTGGGTGTCCCAAGAAGACAACACCCCAAGAAGAGGTTCAATGAAGTCTAAAATTGGCAATATGTCTTGTTTATTCCTTTTCACTGATAGACAGTTGGTTGTTACTGAGTCAGCTATTCCGGTGAGCCAAATAATGGCCCTCAAACAAGTGATTATTACAAATGTGGTCTCAATGCGAAGAGGAAGGAACAAGCTTTCCATTGATATGCGACAAGTTAAAAACAAGTCACAAATAAACGAGATAGAGGTGATTGAAAACAATTCAAAACTATTTTTTCACAAGTTTATCTCAGACATTGTTTATCTTCTTCCCTGTTTGTCTGTTCATTCTTATCATATCTTTCTATCTGTTTGTCATAAGTCTGGGGTAGTGTGTTTTACCCATACTTTGTTGTTGTTTTTTGAGGGGTAAGATTTCTTTGTGGGGATAAATCCTGTCATTCTTACAATCTTCTATTTCTTGTATAATCTTAGGGAGCACATTGACTGAGCAGAGTATCATAGTGGAGTCAGGGAAGCAACCAACAGGTGTGTACCCAGGTCATTTCAATCATAAACAGGTGCCCGAGAATCTAAAGGCATTTTTACACCAACAATGTCCGATCCGTGTCGAAATCTACACAGGTCAACTCCGTGTTGACTCGGTAAAAATTTCAACACGGTTCAAGTCAGCTCTGCTTTCACACTAGCTCTGTGCGAAATCAGCTTGTGGGTTACAAGTGTAACTTTTGCCCCATGTATTGTGCAATCATTTCGCACAGTCAGGGTTCTACACGGATCCAAGTGGATACCTTCCATTACTGCATTACGCCACGACGTGTCTGCTGCATGCTGGATGGCGCCACGCATTCAACACAGATCGAAAATGAACCCTAGAGCGTTCACAGTACAGTTTTCGACACGAGTTGGAATTTTCAACATGAATCGAAAGCTCTTAACCACCTTCCGACCAGGGTTGGTTTCGACACAGATTGAGTGCTCTACGCAGATTAACGCCGGATTTTAAAGTTTTAGTGTGAAAATGTCGGTCAAACTTACGGGGATCGGACCCATGTCAAGCCTGGAGCTTTTTCGTAGTTTGAACATGTTGAAAAAGGCCTTAATAGGAGAACAAAGCCAGATTGACAATACAAATCTTGAAAGAGAGACCATTTACATACAGCGATTGATTGACTTCAATTTGACATAACGTTATACTTTGTATGTAACTTTTTAATATTTCAGTCAGTGATGAATCCAAAATGAGACAGCCTACCCCTCCTGCCATCACAACACACCAGCCCACCCCTCCACGCAAATCCAGTATCCCAAAGACACTCACACCTGCGTTGAAGGATGGGCTATCCAAACGTGGACGTGAAGGGGAGACAAGGCTGGTAACAGAGGGGAGAAGGAGAGGGGTGACGTTTCAGCTTGGTCCTGTTAGTGAATCTAAGGTTGATAGATACCGTGGACCTCTGCTAAGCATCGACCAGGTTCGTTTTGTTTCTCTAATATCCTCAATTGAATCAAGTTGTACGAAATTGGAGATAATTTATATGAAAGAGAATTTTTATAAAAAGCAACAAATCCCAAGCTGGGTTGTACGAAATTGAAGATAATTAATTGTTCATATGAAAAAGAATTTTTGTAAAAGCAACAAATCCAAAACTGGGTAATAGATTATTATTATTATTATTATTATTATTATTATTATATATTTCTGGTGATGAAACCAAGGATTCCTCAAAAGCGCATATTGCACTGTAGCTCGCAAGCCTGAAGAAACCTGTTGGGTAGAAGATGATGAAGAAATATTCAGTTTTAGATGTGGGAGGAAAACCCCAGAGAAATACTCTGGGGGAAAACCCACGCGATCAGGTAAGGACTGAAAACCCAATCCACATAGTGACCCCTGGCGGGATTCAAACCGGGTACACCAGAGGTGAAAGGCGAGGAAAGTACCGCTACGCCAACCTGACCGCCCTGAATACACCATTGTTCTGGAGAAGAATGTTTTGATTACCTTTCCTGGCATTTTTTTCTGAAACTTGATAATTGATTTATTTCTTTTCTAACTTAACAGGTCCGTCTTCTAGGGGAAAACTTGAGTGATATTGTATTTGCCAAGTACATTGTATCTGGCAACAAAGAAGCTGAACGAGGTAAAGTAATGATTATTATAAAAACATTTGTTTAATCATGACATGTGCAAATTTATTTGCCCAATATGAAAAGTAAAATAGATCAATAAAGTAAGAATTTGCGGCGACACAATGTGGTATAAATCTCTTTGGAGTATATATGGTTCCGAAGGAACGACTCAACGTTAGGGACAGTATACTCTGTCCATCGTCAGCCTGACTACAGACAGAATATACTATCCATAAAGTTGAGTCAACCGGTTCCTTCGAACCACATATACTGAAAAGAGATTTAAACCACATGATGTCACTGCAAATCCTTACTTCATTGTATTCCCACCATGCAAACCTCCAAGTCTTAGATAAAAAAGATCAAGTCAAATAGCCTTAGAAAAGTTGTTAAACTTTTCAGAGACTTCAACCTGTGTCTATTAAACCATTAGGTTATGTTGAATGCAACGAGACCCAACTCTTTGAAGGTTTACAGCGCTGTTTAATGCAATATAACAATGGAGCATCAGAGAAGATGGAACTCGTCTTCTTCAAGGAGGCTATGAGGCATATAGCTAGACTAGCAAGAGTCTTTGTGAGTATTCACCCCTCTTTTGTTCCCTATGATGTATAATTGGATTTCATATTTGATTTGTTTGATAATGGGAGACTTGTAGGGACATTAGGTGGCAGCAGACTGAATCGGGAAATTTGTCGATTTCAGAAATGTTATTGCCGTTCCAATGATAAACTACGTGGTATGTTTGCTGCCACCTAGCATCTTAACCAGTAGACACCAGATGGCGCGTGTATACACGAACATATTGTCCGAGCAACCAAACGGGCAAAACACGCCATGGTGTAAAATCGGAATACTGGAACAAAAGGTCGCTCGGAAATTCAACTACTGAGTGTGCACAGAGCAAGCAAACGATGTCTAACGCTTCATCACCCACACAAAGACACAAACAGGAAACGTGGTCTTTAAAACATTTTGCCATTTTTCGACCATCATGCAGGGGTTATTGTGTAATCCCCAATGCCAGACCTTTGTCCTGTTATTCAAAGAAGAGGATTTCGGGACATCGAGAGGCTTCCAACATTGATTATTAATTGTATTTCAGCTCAATGAAGATAAGACAGAATGAACAGGGGGATCCAATCTTGGTTCCGGATTTAGTACTAATCCTATGCCGTAGCTTACGGCTGAGGTTTTGCAATTCATGGTACACGTATTTGACATTTTCTCAATGGAGAAAACAAAAATCCCGGTGCTATAAGGAGAATCTTTGTTCTCTTGGCTTTGTCAAGTCAAGGTTTCTTTGTGGCAGCGGCATTCTCAAAGAAAAAATTCCAGCAAGTACGAAAAAATCATTCCTTCAGGCTGGATGGGAAAAAACGGAAGATTCAAAGCGGAAACTGGTTGAAGCCTACCATTATGTAAATGATTTTGAATTGTGAACCATGTCTTTGAAGTGAAACTGATTCTCCCACCCCATTTTCCTTCTCTAGGCCACCCCTGGAGCCAATGCTCTTCTGATTGGTCTAACCTACGGCATGGCACGCTCTCCGCTTACCCGTGTAGCAGCTTTCGCTGCTCGTTGTAAGTTCTTTGATGCTACAGCGACCCACACAAAAGCTAACAATCGTACCATCCTTCGAGAGAAGATTAAAAAGGCTAGTCAAGTGGCTGGATTGATGGGCAAGCCAGCTGTGCTGGTGGTTAGAGGAGAGTATGAAGATCAAGCTCTGCAGGATGTTTGTGCCGTTATATCTGAAGGTAAACCTCAATAAATGCAGGACCTAAAATTGGGCAAAACCAGGGGGTATACTATATGGTTGGGAGGAGAAACTTTAACATTTGAATAAAAGCTGAAATTTATATGATCATGCTCGAGCCGATTTTACCTTGAAAATGAATCCAAATGTTGCTATTTTTATAGGCTGACCAAAGATATTTACTTTCAAATGAGATTCTTGAACGAAAAAGCCCATCAATGAATAATAACAGAGTTATTAATTCCCAAAATGAATTTTTTTGTGTGAAGCACAGTAAATAAACTCTGCGCGCTGCATGCTCAATTTCAGCCGGTTGCTTTGCAACACAGAGACAAAATGCAGGCCATATGACGTTGTAATGTAGCTAACTTCTGGGTACCAGCAGCGGGCAAGGCTGTCGTACACATTTTCACGAAGGGTGGTTGGCCAGGATAATTGTTTCAAAAACAACATTTTTACAGCCATCTACAAGGTCAAAACGTGATTTACTGGTTTAATTTGTTGCAAAATAACATGCTCTTTCAAATTTCGTTCGCTGGAATCAATTTATTTTCGAGCACAAATCACAGGAGCATGGATCATACATCTTTAAATAGTTGTATCCACCATGCCACAAGTCTCTCTGGTTGGTAATAAGATAAACCCTTACCTCAGTTGTTTTTCAAATATATTGGCAATATTTTATATTTTTTTGTTTTGTAATTGCCTCTTCTTCTCTGCAATGTTACAATCCTCCTTCAATTTAGGTTCTTGCCCAGACCTGTACACTAAAGAAGAACTCGACAACATCTCATCTCAGATGTTACCAGGAGCAAAGGTCACAGGTCATAGGAATCAACGTCTTGAGATGGCATTAGAGAGATTCTATCGTAAGGTCATGCTCAATCTCCACGTTGTCGTCTGTACGGACTGTCAAGGTAAGGTAACAATAAACCGTTTAACGTGTAGCATCATATGTTTACAAAAGAGCCTGGACTTCCTGCAGGCACAATTTGTACACAGATCAATTTAAGACAACAAATTTAAGTCTTACAGCTTGTGGAGATTGCAGCTGGCAATTTTTATCAACTTCTGATTTGAAGCCCTGGTTCAACATTGGTAAGAAGAAAAACATAAAAACAGATTTACATATACCTTACATTGTATAAAAATAATGATGGTAGAAAACTTTCCTTGAAATATTTCTGCCTAAAGTGATATTGTTTTTAAATAATAAATGAAATTAGATCCAAAATGAGTTTTCGTCTCAGTGAGACGAAAAATCTGCCCATAACGTTTTCTCGCAAATGAAACAACGAAATGAGCTGACATTTTCACAGGTTGGTTTTATTACAAATATCTTGATTTGTGCAAAGAATGGAAGCATTTACAGTCAGTTTACCAATGTTGAGATGGGGCTTTAAAGAAAAGGAGGCACATCTCAAAAGTTGTTCAGCTGTCATTTTTAGTCTTCCTGATTTGATATGATAGTTCTGATACAAAATGTAAAATGTCTCTTATGACCAGTGTAGTATCTCGCCTGGTAATTCCTGGCAGGCAAGTACACACTGTTTATAAGAGAAACTTTTGTAAACAATGTGATGCGGTCGTTAGACTAGTTTGTTAAGTCTAACCCACCATAACAACTGTCCATTTGCATTGCCTCCATGGGTCTTGCATCCAACCTTACGGAAAAATGTAGCAAACCAACTGGTTGGATGAGCCTTCACACAAGTGGATATAAACACCAAACTGACCATTGTCGTTATCTCTTTCATATCAACATTAGTTTCATATCTAGTGTTCATAAATACCTTAGACAGTTTATCCATTCTGATTGGCCGAGAGGGCATCACGTGTTTAAACGGGTGATATAAACACGGTAAAAAGTGTTTAAAACCGGCTAGCTTGCGAACGAAAAATATAGCCCCTGTATCAGAATAAAGAAGTATACGTGTTTCCAGCTGTTGGGTTTCTGATTGGCCTGGTTGCCGATAATTGCCCTCGTCTTCGGCTCGGGCAATTATCGGCCACCAGGCCCCTCATCAGTTTTAAACAATAATTAAAAACCTCTTCATCACACCTTTATTCCCTTATTATGAACCACAAAAATGAGTCAAATGTGATTCAGTAGTTATGTGACAGTATTTAGGGTTTGGGTAAAATGAGTTGATCAACCACTACATCATTTTATTTGGTTACCCATACACCAATGTGTGTTAACTCTTTCTTCATTTATAGCTGCACGCACACAACTCAAATGGACGGCAAAGCCATTTATGGCCTCGATTTTGTACAGTATCAAATGACAAGCAAAAACAATTCTGTCCATACTCGTGCAGAAATTCTGGAGTCAAAGAGTTAAGCACTGTATACTCAGTACTTTCCCAAGTTCTGTGAAAAAAATCCACAGGCATACTTTACTCGGGTGGGAGTAGAACCCACGACCTTTGCCTGCTCTACATCATAGTTAGGTCCAAATCCTATACTGGTACTGGATTTAAGCTTCTCTATAGGTTGATGTGTTGAATGTATTATCTAGCTTGACCTCAATTGACCTTTGACCCTTCAGGAGGTAGCTTGAGGTCTCTTCATAAGTGGCTAAACAAGTATCCTGCTATGCTGACCAGTTGTTGCTGTGTGGATATTTATCGGCCATGGAGCCATGAAGCACTTGTTAATGTGGCAGAGCAGTGGCTTAGAGTACCAACAATGGACACCTATACTCAAAAGGTAGGCTGTTATCCAGTCTGATTGGGTTCTTTATTTCTGTCCAGTTCTGTCAAATTTCAATTTTGAAAAGACTTGCAAATGTTACTAACCATTTCCATAGGCGACTTTTGTCGACTGCACTCCTACCCCCTCTTCTGTACCATAGGCGAATTTTGTCGACTGCACTCCTACCCCCTCTTCTGTACCATAGGGGACTTTTGTCGACTGCACTCCTACCCCCTCTTCTGTACCATTGGCGACTTTTGGTGACTGCACTCGTTCCCCCTCTTCTTTACCATTGGCAACTTTTGTCGCCCAAGCTTACGCACAAAAAAGCACTCAAGCCTGAGGATAAAGCCCATTTGTTATAAAGCTGTGGATATGTCCATATTCACCCTCCATACCCAGCTCACTATGGTTGAAAAGAGAAAGATTGGATCTTTCCAATGATGGTAAATAGAGCAAGGTTGCTATTATGTAATCCCCTCAAACTGGAGTGGAAAGATCGGAAAATGCCAAACACCTATGGAGCGCCATGAGGCTGTGTACAAAAAATTGTTTGAGGCTTTTGAGTTTGCAGATAAAACTGCTGAAACAAAGATAAGAACTTGGACGTTTATCAGTCGATCTGAATGGTTTGTGGATTAATGAAAGGAAATTAAAAAAGCACAACATTTTTTATTACTTCTTTTGCTGTTAAACAATATCGTTAAGGTGATAATAGAGTTTGTAAGTGTTGCCTCTAAAAAATGGATTTCTGTTTTCTAAGAATGAATGGTTCATGCTTGAGTGGTCAAAGAATGGGTCAGCAGTGGTTGTTTGTGTCAAAATAATTCGTTAAGGAGAGGGCTAATGATTTTTTTTTTACTGGTTGGGTTTATTGCAGACGTACAGAATTCCTTGGTCGAGTCACAACATGTCTTCGCAGGTGACTTCAATCAGTCACGCCATGGCATATGTCCATCGTTCTGCAATGGAAGCTGTCTCTAAAGCTGGTAACAAACACTTCAAGTTCTTCAGCCCTCTGACCTATCTGGAGTTCATTGACCTCTTCAAGAATCTAGCCAGCAAGATTGCAAAAGAAGAGAAGGTAAGACGGCAAACAGATCTTCAGATGAGTTGAGAGACTTCTGATATTCTAACCGAGATCAAACACTCTATGGCAAACATCTGTGATTTACCACAGCTATAACTCTCCATGTTCTATTGTACATGCCACACTTGGCGCCAAATAAAGACTCCGACTTCGACTGCTTGAATCTGGACACCTAGATTAAAAAGATGACACTGTCAGTAAAGGATCCACTTGTATCCCCTTGTTGCATTCGGACCACATTTTTCATACTTGATTCTTGTTTCCATTTAGGCGACGGTGTTGAAGTATGAACGTGCCTTAGACACATTGAATGAGGCATTTGAAGCAATGAACGGCTACACACAAGAATTGGAACGTCTTCAACCCCTTCGCCAACAAGCTCAAGAAACAGCCGAGATGCGTTTGCAAGAAGTAGAGGAGTGTAAAGCAATCTTTGCAGAGGTAAGTTGTTAAAACTAGCCGCTAGAATTCAGGTGTTAAAAATGCTCTCCACTGTAAGTCTCAAATCATACATCTCTGAATGTTTTTTCTGATGATTTTAATTTCAGGCTAAAGGAATGTGCAACCAGGACGAGGAAGACATAGCCAAGATGCAAGAACCTCTTCAAGATATCAAGAAGCAGACTCAAGATGAGTTAGACAAGGTATTAAGATACCCTCACCCCAAATCTCTTCCTACTGTCATTATTTCTGTCCATTGAAATTTAACCAGTCTGCTTTCCAGTTCTACTTCGTGGCGTGTGTCGTGGCTGAGTGGTTTAGTTCATCGGACTCAAGTTCTGGTGGCTAAGTCATCAGGGTGTGGGTTCGACTCCCGGTCATGACACTTGCGTCCTTGATCAAGACACTTAACTACAGTTACTTTCCTATTGGTAAATGGGTACCTGTGAGGGCAGAGATGGTTTATGTGCATGAATTAGCTTGGTGCGCTATATACTTGGCAGCACAGGCTGTATACTCCCCAGGGAGCTGAGATGGTTTAAGGAATGAAATAAATGACCCAGTGACCAAGGGTATTAAAGTTTGAAGTGCAATGATCATACTTGCATGAATTGCGCGATGTAAGAGCTGATTATTATTATTTTTATTATTACTGTTGTTATTATTATCTAGTAAGTTTTGCGGTAACACCATGTGAATTGAGGTGGTTCTGAAAAGAACCGATGGTTTAACAACTCGACGTAAGCAGCATGCAACATCAGGATCCGACATTCTCCTGAAGACGATCAGAGCATATTGATCGAAACGTCGAGTTATTAAACCATCGGCTTTTGTCAGAACCACCCTAAATCACATGGTGTCACCGCAAAACTTACTAGATTGTATTCCCATCATGCAAAGGCTCAAACCTTATACATTATTATTACTATTATTACTCTGTGCTTTCATCCACATGGCTATATTCATGCTATTTCTGTAAGAAAAAGTCAACACGACTGTTTCTTCTTTACACAACCTAGGTTGATCCAACCACCATACCTTCTCGTCCCAAACCAACCCAATCCCATCTTGTCCTGTCTTGTTTTGACTGTTTCAAACTGCTCTTTAATTTATCCAGGTTAACCCAGTGTATGAGGCAGCATGGCATGCCCTCAAGAGTCTTAACTCTTCTGACTTAGATGAGATTCGAACCTACCAAGCACCACCTGAGGCTGTCATCAAAGTGGTCAATGCTCTTTGTCTGATGTTCAGAGAACCCTATGAGTAAGTCAAAAGTCATGTAGTGAATGCATCTACACAGTACACAGTCAACCCGCCTACTGTCTGACCATTCAATATCATCCACTGTAGTTTTGAATGATAGAACTATGCCTTCAACATGTTCAATATGATATCATTTGTGATGAATGCGTCTACACAGTACACAGTCAACCCTCCTACTGTCTGACCATTTAATATCATCCACTCTCGATTTGAGTGACAGAACTATTCAGCCTGCAATAGGATATTATGTGATGAATGCATTTACACAATACACAGTCAACCCGCCTACTGTCTGACCATTCAATATCATCCACTGTCAATTTGAATGATAGAAATATGTCAGCCTGTAATAAGATATCATGTCGTGAATGCATCTACATAGTACACAGTCAACCCTCCTACTGTTTGACCATTCAATATTATCCACTGCCGGTTTGAATGATTAAACTAAGCCAGCCTGCAGGATGGTATCATGTGATGAATGCATCTACATAGTACACAGTCAACCCTCCTACTGTTTGACCATTCAATATCATCCACTGCCGGTTTGAATGATTAAACTAAGCCAGCCTGCAGTATGGTATCATGTGGTGAATGCATCTACACAGTACACAGTCAACCCTCCTACTGTCTGACCATTCAATATTATCCACTGCCGGTTTGAATGATTAAACTAAGCCAGCCTGCAGTATGGTATCATGTGGTAAATGCATCTACACAGTACACAGTTAGTTCTGTACACAGTTGTGCCATCCTACACAACCCATGCACTTCAGCGAAATCAAATGAAGTACACATCAACAATTTTAACACAATCACAGAATATTCATAACAAATTGCTTTTAGCTAGAAATTTACTAAGTTTTCAATAGTTAATTTTTATTTACTTTTTTCGGTTAAAGCTGGCTGAGTGGTAAATCCCTGATCAACCGCAACAACTTCTTCCAAGATCTTGAGTTCTACAACAAGACGGCAATCCCCGATGATATCTATCACAAACTCAACATCCTCTTCATTCAAGATCCTTCGTTCAAGCCAGAGATTGTGAAGAAGGCAAGCAAAGCTGCATCATCTCTGTGTTTATGGGTCCATGCTGTATATGCTTATGCTACAATCCACCGAAACATGAGACCCAAGTTACTGCAGGTGGAAGAGGCAGAAGGCAAGCTTCATGAGGTAAGGCCGAGGGGGGGTCAATGTGTTCTTGTTATGAGGGTAGTAGACTAGACAGAAAAGTAATTTCACAAATACAAAGCAGTGCATCGCTATTCCCTGCAGTATCCCTTCCCTCCGGGCAATAGAAGAGCCCAGACTCTGTTGGATTATGACAGACGTTTCCTACCAGTCGATGTAAACATCTGGACTAGGCTTCCCCAAGATGTCATCAGGCAGCCTTCAGAGGTGGGGGCTCAGTGTTTTAAGGAGGCTGTACACCATTTTTGATAGGACTTACTTAGTCCCTGGCTTCATGTATTAAAGTTCAAATTAGCCCAAGCACGTTTGTAGGCATTTTTTCTTTAAAGTCCTATTTATGTTGCTGTTAAGCTGTTCCCAGCTTGTTTTTTATGAGATTATTGGTTGCCCACTTGTGCTGTTTGTCATGTTTGACCGTAACTGGCAAGATTTTTTTTTTTGTACAAAAAAAAATAAAAATAAAATAGACTTCCCCACCACCTCCCAGTTCTTAGGACTGTAATCTGATCAATATGGTTTTTTTTACTTCGCATAGGCGCAAGGTCATCTTGGCAATAAGAGGGTCAAAGCTCAAGATGTCAAAGGTCAACTTGAAGAGAAGGTCAAACAGTACAAGGAAGCGATGCGTACGGTTCGCAGTCTGGATAAAGGCATTCGGGTAAGTAATCATACTGCTCATGAATATTCATCAGATTATTTTATGGCGTTAACCCTTTAGTCACTGTAACGCCCGATACCGCCCGAGATTACAAAACACTTTGTATCTCAGGTTTCACACATGTTAGCAGATCGCACTAAACAGCCGTAGGTATAGCGTGATTTGAAGACTACAATGGTCCCCAAAAATACAAGGTCACCATTGAAAAAAATGGAGTAATCCACTTCCAAAGGTTCAAAGGTCAGAAATTAGATTCACAGTGCTTTAGTTTCTCTGTGTAGTACAGATTGTATCTACAACGCATTTTACGCACAATAACGTACCCTGCGGTAAGCAACAATGCTTATTTTCGTCATGCTTTTGCCATGTTTTTAAACATTATTGACAGGAATTTACATTCTAAAGGAATTAAATTGTTATCTGTAAGTACTGAAGACAATTTGCTTGTCATTTCCAAGGGTATGATTTGATTTATTTCAATAATTTTGTTAACATTTTGTTCTGGTTTGAAACAACAGTACAGTTGAAAAAGTTCTGTGCACAACTTTCCGTGCAACGCTATAGCAATCCATATACATTACAGGTTCTCTAATTTAGTTGATGTGTCGTTATCTTTACGAGCTCAAAGCTTCAATTTAGTAAAAGCAAACAAACAAATCTGGCAATCAATCTGAAGATGATTTTATCCTCTACAGAATGAGAGTAAACTTGTAACACAAAAACTAATCACAACGAAAGTTGTAGCAAGATTTCTAGATACTGCATTAAATCGGTGACTTTTCCCGGCCCGTTCAGTGAGTAAATGACTAACTCTGGGTTAAAGCAAAAAAGTAGATTAACCGAAAGTGCAATCGATGTAGATATGAAATGGAATTGTCCAGTAAATTTTAAATATAATGCTGACCATAACTTAATAATTCATTAATTTCATGCATATGTAGACTATTGAGGGTAAAATAAGCCGAGCAAACACCTTAATGACCAGCATGGCCACTCAGCACTCTACCTGGAAGGGTCAACTAGACAGTGCCCACAGCAACATTAAGACCGCACCCGGGGATGCTCTCCTAGCTTCAGCCAGTGCCTGCTATCATGGCCCTCTAGATCAGGCTGGAAGGGAGAAGCTACTTGCGGATTGGTTGGCAAGATGTCAAAGTGGCAAGTTTGTAGATGTGGAAGGATCAAGTGGACAGGTGTTGTCTTTATCCCCTGCAAATGGATTGGAAGAGGTGAGACATAAAGTGTTAGACCATGGTTAGATCAACTGTAATGAAGACAAATGTTACGAGAATTCCCCATTAGACGAAAATGGCTGATGAATTTATCCTTTTGGTTTTAGCTGTTTACATTAAAGCCAGTAGCCTGTGTGCCAAAGTAAACAACACCCTGCCGAGTTGATCCCATACACAATGCCTCAAGCAAGAAGCTGCAGTTGAGTGTCAAATTTGCGGACCTACATGTACAAATGCAGCAACAGAAACATTCAAAAAGTTGTTCTCAGCTCAAACGTTGCCGATTTCTACGGTTTGAAAAGGAAACCAACAGATCATTTCATTTGTACGACAACTGATGAGCTTTTTAATAACTAATACTTACAAAAGGTTTAACAAATAACACACCAGGCAAAAGAATTTGCAGGCAAGCTTCATTACACTTTAATTGGCTTATCACCGATAAGGGTCTATTCCTGAGTGCCAGAGTTTTCTTGTGAAGGTCACCAAAGGATAAATTCCAACCGCAGTTAGCCTATAATCAAGTCAGATTGGCTTCTTCAGGGGAGAACCCGTACATGGTTATCTCATGATGAAGCTTTCTGTTTTTTCTAAATCCTTGATACAAATGAACTGATACTTGAAAAGAGAATTATTTTCCAAATGTTTTTCCAAAGTAACCTTTTTTATTTGTTGACTATGTTCCTTTTTAAAAGTCACCATTACCGAGATCATCCAAACAGCCTGGACAGAGCCCTGAGAGATATGAAAATCAGTTCACTAACCTTGACATGGTAGGTCAAACACCTTACACTGAGTATTTTGAAAACTATAAACCTGAGGGAAAAACGATTATGAAGATATAAAGACATTAAAAATAATAAGAAACAGCTTTTTTCTGAAGACAATCAGAGCATACTCATCGAAACGTCGAGTTGTTTCACTACAGGTCCTTTTTAGAACCACGTCAACTCTTAACAAGTTGCCGCCGCGAATCTTTCATTTTTTCCCGTCCAGCCCGATGGGATTTTTTTCTCGGATTTGCCAGAATCATTTTTCTTTGAGAGTGTTGCTGGCACAAAGAAACTTTGACTTGACAAAGCCGATAGTACCACCAGGGTTTTTGTTTTCTCTGTTGGGAAAATATCAAATACATGTACCGTGAGTTGCAAAACCTTCCTGTGAGCTACGGCCTACGATTGGTACAAAATCCTGAACCAAGGCTGGATCCCTGGTTCACTCTGACTTACCTCCAAATCATTGAGCCGAAATACAATGAATAATCAATGGTGGAAGCATCTTGATGTCCCATAATCCTCTTCATGGAACAAATGATCAAAGGTCTGGAGTCAGGGATTACACAATAACCCCCGCATAATGGTTAAACGGGTTAAAGTAGCGGAATGTCTGCACGACCTTTTTTCCGGTATTCATTTACACAAAGGCCTGTTTAAACGTCGCCTGGTTGCTGGCTCAGAAAATATTTGCGTGAGTACATGCCATCTGGCGCCAACTGGTTAAGAGAGATTTATGTACATGGTGTTACCCAAACCTTACTAGATTTTATTTTCACCTTGCAAAGTTTCCAGTCCAGTTTATCCCATGTCTGTTTTTTGTTTTGTTCCTTCGGATGACGACTATTTACTTGTCATTCTTGCCTCGTTCAGACTCCTGGACTAGATACAAGCTTTGATGCCAGCAGTGAATCCTTATCAAGTGATGTTCTCTTTGCACCAGCGAATAGTCGCTTAAGTCGAGCTACACAAGATACTGACCAAGCACCTCCTTTCTACCCCATTGCTGTCAGAGATAACTTCACAGCTGAAGGTACTCATTTGTTCTTCGTGACTTCACTGGTTGGGAAGAAGTTAAACAACCTTCCACATGTTTTTAGAAGAGCTTAAATTACAATCCCCTTAATGCTTGAGCTTTATCCGTGGAGCGTTACACATTCTCAAACATTGTTTGAAATATTCAATATGACCTCAGTCCATAGAAACAGAAATCGTAGAACGCTGTGTGGGTTGTGTATCTGTGCATACATGCTTTGAGGCAAGCCATGCACGCTGCTGTTTTAGGCTATATGGCCCATTGATTGATCTGGTTACTTTTGCCATACAGCCATGTCACATGGCATTGATACTCTAAGTCGATCATAGCCCGAACATCAGACGTCATACCGCGAGCCTCGTGAATAACGCCAGATACTCACCTTTGGATCTTCCTCGCTCCTGCGGAATGTACCGTTGATCTTGCATGCCATAATACTGTGTGTGTACGCACACACTACACTGAACACACACTCGTGTACATGTTATTTTGCTGTAAGTCTGGTAGTTACACTTCATCGCGTACCAATGAAACCGTTGAGTTTATAAGACCAGTGTCTGTCTTTATCCCTGTGGATAAAGACAGGAGACCAGTCTATGTCATCCACAGCTGGCGTAGAGGGCATGCACAGCAGACACCAATTGAGAGCAGCATTCTCCATGTTCTGTTTCTGTGCCTCAGTCATATAGGTGCTAAATCTTTGCTTTACAGAGACATGCGTGATATTCATGCATGGTAGTAAAACCTTCATTAATACAAGAAGAGTAAGGTCCGTGTCAAACGTCGCGCTCTCGCCGTGTCAAATTAAAATATTCCATTTGTTCCGATTTGACAAGGCAGGAGCACGACGTTTGAAACCACTTTTGGAATTGGGCGTAGCAGAGGCTTAGCTCAACAGGCCCTGCCATGCTATTGGCAAAGTTCGGCAGAAGCACGACATTGTTTGAAACTGCTACCGCACCAATGCTGTGCTATTGCTGAATTCAATTGATTTGAATTCAACACGGCAAGAGCGCGACGTTTGAAACAGACCGAACACAAAAATATTTTTCTAAAATCAGTTTTGTTTTATACTGACATACAGTGAATTTGTCTCTCTTAAACCATGGGAGGGAAGTGTTTGCCAATTTTTTTTTCTTCTTTCCCCTGTCCAGCAATCTTGAGTACTCCAGAAGAGCAAGCATCTTGGAAGTCCAATACCACCATCCCACATGACAGATTAGCAGTTCATAATACACTCTTTATGCGTACATGCTGCATCGGCAGACAGAGACAATGGCCTTTACTGATTGACCCTGATGATCAGGTCATGACCTGGGTCAAACTATTACATGAGAGGGGTGTGATTAGTTTCCATGATGGGCTAGCTTTGGAAGAAGGCACTGGTAAGATAATCTTCACAAACATTGAATAAAATAAACAAACCTCCATACACGATTCGTTTTTACTGGATTTTATTTGTGTTTTTGCCCATACACCGATGTGTGTGAAGCACTGTGTACTCAGTACTTTCCCGAGTCCTGTGAAAAAAATCTACAGACATATTCTTTGGATGGGATTTGAACCCACGACCCCCACCATTCTAGAGCAGATGTCTTACCAACTAGACTACCGAGACTGCCCGGTATCTGCCGGGTACCGCAACCATTATAATAGATGTTAGTTTTTGCATCGGGGATAAAGAATACTATTTGTAATTTTACCCATACACTGATGTGTTTTGGATTCATTTGATTTGTCTGATTTGATGGTATGATTTTTGTGACCAGAAACCCCAGCAGCCTTATCCATTGCCAACATAAATGAACTGAATGAGTTTGAAGATAGTCTGAGTAGAGAAACACCAACAACCAAACCCACAAGTCGAGGAACCTCTACAGATGAGTGGGATAATGCTACAGATTACCCAGGAACACCTCGGACAATCACAAGGTGTGTTATAATCAACCCCCACCCCTCCCACAATCACTCCATACCATCACCCTACGTCAGATTCTCTGCAACCCAACTCATCTTGATTTCAAACCCAAGTCGTAGCATGTCGTGGCTGAGCGGTCTAGCACACCCAATTCAAGTTCTGGTGGCTGAGTCGTCACAATGTTGGTTCGAGTCTCGGTCCTGGCACTTGTGTTCTTGAGCAAGACACTTAACTATGATTGCTCCTTGGCATTTATGTCCTAACTAGAGGATCCTGCTGAGTTACGAAGTAGAAGTATTACATGTTTTTAAAATTATCCTCTCATTTTCTCACTTATCCTAGCTTTGGTGGAGACACACAATACACCCTCAAAAATTCCTTCAACTTCCGTGACTTGGACGGAGAAGATGATCTCAGCATTGCCAACACATTCCAAGATGACTCCTTCCTCCTTGAAACACTCCCTGATGATTCTGATATCCTAAAACCTGCAGAGAACCTCTGGATTATCCCTGCGGATAATCCCTCCTTGGAGATTA